>JAQZBX010015697.1:0-37281 GCA_029593785.1 Cabassous unicinctus
AATGAATAAATCTTAAAAAAAAAAAAAGGACATTAGCAAGAAAAAGACAACCTACATTTTGTGTAATATTTATGTAAACTAAGTTTCTTTTTAAAATAAAAATAAAAAAGTATATTAAAAAAAAAAGACAACCTACAGAATGAGAGAAAATATTTGGAAACCATATATCTGATAAGGGTTTAATAAAGAACTCCTAAAACTCAACAACAAAAAGTAAATCATCCCAATTCAAAAAATGATCCAAGGATTTGAATAAGCATTTCTCCAAAGAAGATATTCAAATGGCCAATAAGTATATGAAAAGATGCTTAACTCATTAGCCATTAGAAAAATGCAAATTAAAACCACAATGAGATACCATTTCATACCCTCCAGGGTGGTTATTATTTAAAAGTAACTGAAAATAACAAGTGGTGGAAAAGATGCAGAGAAATAGGAACCCTCGTATATTGTTGGTGGGAATATGGAATGGTGCAGCCATTGTGGAAAATAATTAGGTGTTTCCTCAGAAAATTAAACATGAAATTACCACATAGCCTGACAGTTTCACTTCTAGGTATATATGTGAAAGAATTGAAACCAAGGACTTGGACAGATGGTTGTACTCCAGTGTTCATCGCAGCATTATTCATAAGAGTCAAAAGGTGCAAGCAAGGCACATGCCCATAAATGGATGAGTAGATAAATAAAATGTGGTTTGTCCATACAATGGAATATTAATTAGCTGTAAAAAAAGAAGTGAAGTGCTGGTACATGTTACAGCATAGATGAAATTTGAGGACATCATGTTGAGTGAAATATAGCAGACACAAAAGGGCAAGTATTGGATTTTTATATGAAATACTTAGAATAAGCAAATTCATAGAGGCAGAAAATAGAATAGTAGTTACCAGGAGCTGGGGAGAAGCAATGGGGGGAGTTGTTGCTTAATGGGTATGAGGTTTTGTTTGGGATAATGAAAATGTTCTAGAGGTAGATAATGATGGTCATCCTCACCTTCCCATGCTCCTCACCTCCACATTGCCTGCTCACCTTACCGTCTACCTCTGAGCACTCATTCAGTTCTTTAGAGGAAACTTCTTCTGTTCTCCCCCCATCCCCACCACCTCCCATCTGGATGTCTGCTATAGTCTCTTCACTAGAATCCTGCTCTCCAGTCCTGCTCTATCAATCCATCCTCCACCCAGAAGCCGGATGGGATCTTTCTTACATTCCACACTGATCACTTCACTCCCCTGCTCCTCAAAATCCTTCAGCGTTTCTCTGTTGCCTGTTGTTCAAGGTCTCAGTTCCTCATATCTCCAGACTCATGTCTCATCACTCCCACTGCCCTTCCCCCTGGGTTCACCCAGGCTGGATTCCTCATGCTCCTTTATCTCCCTTTCAGGCCTTTACACAAGCTGTTCTTTCCTCTGGAATGCTTGCATCCCAATTCCCCTTTAGGATTTAACTCAGATACGTTTTCCTTCAGGAAACCTCCAAGACTGCATCAGAAACCTGCTCTGGGCTCAGACAGCCTCTGTGCTTCTCTGGTGGTTTGTAAGAGGAAGATACCATTTGCCCATTTTTCTCATCGTGCTGTGAGGACTATGTCTTATTTCCTCTTATAATCTCAGCTCTCAGCTAAATACCTGGCCCACAGTCCCATCATGAATGCTTGTTGACTAAATAAATGGTTGAATGTCCTCCCTCCCTCCCTCCCTCTCTTCCTTCCTTCCTTCCTTCCTTCCTTCCTTCCTTCCTTCCTTCCTTCCTTCCTTCCTTCCTTCCTGTCTTCTTCAGTCATGTTCTTTGCCATTTTCCATTGAGGTCTCAAGTGTTTTTCAGATAAGAGCTTTACATATATTAAGGTTAGTGGCACATGGGCATGTTTGTGAAAAATATCTTCTCCAATTTGTAGCTTATCTGTTGATATAACTAATGGTGATTTTTCACCATTATATATGGCTTATATTTTATATGGTTTTAGCCTTTTTCAAGTTACTTTTGGGGGAATTTTAGCAGGAGGGGACTTGAGGAGATCTTATGGGGTGCTGGAAATGGTCTAGAGCCTGATCTGAGTGTTGCTTATATAAGCAAATGTATGTAAAAATTCACTGAGTTGTACATATAATATCTGTGTACATTACTGTAAAACTATATAAGTTTTATACCTTAATTAAAGACTTAAAAAAATCTATTTACCTTTTTATTAGTGAATTTTTAAAATATTTCAAAACAGGTTTTTAAAAACAGTTTTATCGAGGTATAGTTGGCATAGAATAAGCTACCCATATTTAGAGTGTACAATTTCATAAGTTTTGACTTATGTATACAGTCATGAAACCATCACCACAATCAAGATAATGAACATATGCATCACCCTTAAAAGTTTCCTCATGTCCCTTTGTAATCTCTCCCTCCTACCCTTTACCCAAGTAACCAACCACCAATCTGCTTTCCATTACTACATGCTTTACATTTCATAAATTTTGTATCAGTGGAATCATATAGCAGGTATTCTTTTTTGTCTTGCTTCTTTTATGTAGCATAATTATTCTGAGATTAATCCATGTTGTTGCATAAATCAATAGTTCATTCCTTTTTTATTACAAAGAAGTATTCCAAAGTGTGGCTATATCACAATTCATTTATCCATTATCTGTTGATGGAAGTTTGGGATGTTTCCAGTTTGGGGCTATTACAAATAAAATTGCTATGAACATTCATGTATAAAACTTTATATGGACACATGTTTTGATTTCTTGGATATATTTTTCCATCGATTTTTTTTTCCCCAGGAGGTACCAAGGATTGAACCCAGGACCTTGTACATGGGAAGCAGGCTCTCAACCACTGAGCTACATACAATCTGCTTCCCTCTTCCATTGATTTTTATTTTTCAAAAGTTCCTCCCATTCAATGAGAGAATAGAGAGGCCAAATATTTAAACTTTTCTTCTAGTTTTTTAAATTTACATTTAACTCTTTATCCAGGTGAAATTAATTTTGTTGCATAGCATGAAGTAAGGATCTTAACTGTCTTTTTTTTCCCAAATAACTATTTCCTTCACCACATAATGAAGATTTGGCTCCCTCCCCATTGATTTGTAATCTTTAATTCCCCACTCCATCTCACCCTGTAATTTTAGGAATTAAAACAATTGTAGGAATTGGCCTTTACCCACACAGATTTAGGTCTACAATATCTCTCAATTATTTCAGTGTCTGCAGAGCAATATCTTGTGGTCACACACAACCCATGCTGAAGCCCCACGTATTTGCTCAGATGTTAGACCTAATCACACCCAAGTACAACAGTCCATTGGTGGTTGACAGGAGATTTTAGTGACATCTGCCCAATTCATGTAGTGATCCAGACCTTGACAGAGTGGGTAACCAGTAGTGACCCATAGTGAGGAAGGCAAAGCCGACCTAGGTGGCCACCCTTTCAGCCAAATCCTCTTCCCACTATACTTTTTTGAATAAGGTTGGAAGGAAAGCTTGGTTGACAATGATGGGAGCCTTGAATGCTTAGCGAAGGGCTTTGATTTACTGATGCCTGCTCTGCTTCCAATCTTTCAATACATGTATGTGCTGAATACATAAGATAACATCTACAGGTCATGCCTTGAGAAGCTCATCGACAAGTAAAAAGACAACCATGGTTCATTCATTCATTCAACTAATATTTATTGGGCACCCACTAATTGCCAGGTACTGTTCTAAAGACTTGGGATATATAAGTGAACAAAACAGCCAAAGATGCCTGCCCTTGTGAAGCTCATCAGGGAGAGAAACTATAGAACAATATGGTCCTAATTCAAAAGTATATAGTACTTTAGAAGGTGATAAATGCTTTGGAAAAAGTAGAATAAAATAAGGGAGCCAGGAATGTTGGGAAGAGGAGGGAGTGGTAGTGATTTTAAATTCTGTGGTTATGGTGGCCCTTGGGAAGATTGGTGCTAGCCTCTATGAGAACTACAATGTGGTACAAAGGGCTGCCACTCACCCAGCTGGTGGAGAGTTTAGGGAGGACTTCCAGGAGGAGGACCCCATGGAGTCTTGAAGGATAAGATAAGAAGTCAGCCAAGTGAAGACATAGGGCAAGGTATTCCACGCAGAGAAAGCAGTTGTGGGTAAAGGGAAAGAGTGGCTCCATATAGAGCCCCAGACCAGTCAATCTAGCAGGAGAGCAGGGCAGGTGCAAGGGAGAGATGCCCCATTCTGGAGCCAGTGAGAACTGGGTGATGATCACAGGCCAGGGATAGCAAACTATAGGTGATCCCAGTACTTGCAGCTAGACCCCTTCCCCAGCAGATCAGGTGGATGCCTAAAAGATAGAGATGGAATAGTTGGGAGTCTCCACCATACCTGCAGTGAGAGTGTGGGTCTGCCTTGAGCTACAGGGCCAGAGTTCCCACAACCCAAGGCATCAAGCTGGCCTGCCACCGAGAGTGCTCCTGGGTCATAGAGCACCCAACGTGGGAAGGCTGGGGAGAGAGGAGTGACGCTGACATGTCTGGTCCCATGTAGCATTCCAGGCTACTCTCAGCCAAGGCTAGCCTGACTGGGCAGTCGCTGAGACTGCGGCTGTGGCTTCTGATTTCAGAACGAGGCAGGAAGCTGTGGTCAAGGCCCCAGCGACAACATTTGCTTGTCAAACAAGAAAGAGGAAGTGTGTGCCAGGAAACGCGTGCGGCAGCCCCTCCTTGGCCTGGGCCCAGGTGGCCTCTGTCCAGCAGTGCTGGGCCTGACCTGAGGCCCGTCACAGGAGAAGTACCCACTCCTTCCCAGATGGCATCTCCTGCCCCCAGAGGCTGTGGAAACCAAGGTGGTCATTAGGTTATGAGGGTCTCCGGGCCCCAGCAAATGTGGAATCAGTAACCAAAGGCTTCAGGGTAACATGAGGTCTCCCCACATATACACCACCCCGGGGCCTCTCTGAGTTGGGGCTTCCTGTGATTGCAGCCGCAGAGGTTATTCAGGCTCCTCTTCTCTGACGCTTTTTCCATAGAACAGCTGGAAACTGGTGTGAGCCACCATTCTCCCCTGAACATTCTTATCTGTCTCTGCACATCTGCTCTGTCCAGAGGCCTGGTGGAGAACTCTGGGCTTCCACTGCTGCGGGCAGGGTATCTTACGTGCGGAGGCCTCAACAGTTCTCAGGTGCTGAGCGGTGGCCCTCTGCTTCTACCACAGCCATGGATGTTGCTGGAATTCACACTCGGGTCCAAATATGGTATTAGGTCCAGGGATACAGCAAGGAACAAGACTGGCCCTGCCATCAAGGAGTTCTCAGGAGCGGAAGAGAGATCAACAATAAAGAAGTAAACACATGCACACACAAGATAATTTCAGACAGTTTATTGATAAAATAAAACAATGGAATGTGGTAGAAGGTGACTGAGTGGGCACCATGAAGTTGAGTCTTCGAGGAAGGCCTCTCTGAGGAGGGAACATTTGAGCTGTGATCTGAGGGACAAGAGAGGCAACTATAGGGAGAATGGTGGGGTACAGAAGAGCAGTGCTGAGGCCTGTGGGAAGTATCCAGAGGAGGCCAGTGTAATTGGGAGGGGGCAATGGAAGGGGATGAGTCAGAAAGGTGGTAGGGTTACATCACATATAGCCTTGTATGCCCTGGTGAGGACTCTGGATTGTATTCCAAGTTGGAAGACTTTAAGCAGGCTAGTGACATGATCTAATTTAGGTTTATCAAAGATTAGTCTGACTGCTGTGACAGAATTGACAGCTGTGGGACAAGAGTAGAAGCAGGGAGACCAGCGGTGAGACTAGTAGTGTAGCAGAAGGGAGACGCCTCAGGGGCTTGGACTGGAGTGTGTACGTGGGGTGGGGGGTGGGGGGGTGACGAGAAGTGGATAGATTCTCAACATATTTTGAAAGCAGAGCTTAAAGGAGATGCTAACAGATGGGATGTGAGGAGTGAGAAACGAAAAGAATCAGGGATGACTTGATGGATTTCAGCTGAGCCACTGACTAGATTGGGTGCCATCTGAACCGAAATGCGAAGACCATAGGAGAGCAAGTTGATGGGCTGCTTTTGCTATTGGATTAATCATGATGCTGCAACTGGCGAGTAACAGAGAGCACAAGTAAAACTAAACAACAAGGGGAATGATTTCACTCCAGTAACTGAAAAGTCCTGAGGTAGTCCAGGATTTGGACACAATTTGGTCAGAACTTCTGCTCTACTACTGGTTTTCTCTGCTCTGCTCTGATCTTCACCCTGGATTGGCTTTGTCCTCAGTGTGGCTTCCCTCAAGGGGGCAAGATGACTGCTTTGGTTCCAGTCCTAAGATTCGCCAGAAAGAAAAGCTTGTATCGCTTTAACCGCTAAACATAAGTCCTGAAATTTTGTTCAATCTGATTGGACCAGCTTAGATCACCGATCACTGTGGCAACAGGGATGGGTTTTTACTAATTATCTTCATTGATCAGAGACCACCCCCAGGGCTGTAGGTGGAAGCATCTGCTTACCAAAGGGCAAAGGGGTGTAATGGATGCTAGAAAGCAACCAATATGTCCACACAGACATGGTTAGGTGAAAATGCCACTTAGATGTCCAAGTGGAGCATTCAAAAGGAAAGTTGGATAAAGGAGTCTGAGGCTCAGGGGAGAGGTCAGCTGAGATATAAAGACTTAATTGTCATTGGTGTATAGATGGTGCTTAAAAACACGAGATTAGAAGAGGATGCCTAAAAAAGGAGTGTAAATAGTGGTCTGAGGACTGACACCTTAGAAGCAGGACTGTTCCAAAGGAGAAGCCAGCAAAGATTACAAAGTGAGATAGGAGGAAAACCTGGGGAGTATGTTGTCATGGAATCAAAAGAAAAAGATGTTCAGGGAAATGTTTCCCTTCAACTGAGTTGAAAGGTGAGAGTAGAGATGTAGCCCCTGGATTTAGCAATGTGGTCATTAGTGACCTTGACAAGTGCCACCTCAGTGAACAGACTATGAGTGAGGAAGTGGGAATAGTGAGTGTGATGACTCAGAGAGTCTTGCTTTGAATGGGGAAGAGAAAAGTTGTGACATCTGGATGGGACATGGGGTCAAGTATAAGTTAGTCCCTCACAGCTGGACCAGTGTCCCTGTGGTCCACAGCTATGAGGACAGCTGTGGTCCAAGAGGAGCAGCTGGGCCACAGGACAGTCATTTTCTTCTCTGTTCTGGAATGCACTGGGACTCACTCAGAGCAGGCCCCTCTTTGTCCCTCAACCCCTTGGAGTCCCTGGGTCACAGCATGCAGCCTCCTACACTATAACTACCTATGACCACCTCTTTTCAGTAGACTGGGCTGACCCGGGGCTGGGCAGAGTGGAGAGGATTACTGACCCCTAGTCACTGATGCATCAGCACAGAGGGAAAAGCCTGGGCATCGACAAAAGTGATAGGGAGTTGGGGAGAGCAGCAATGGGTTTTAGACTAGTGGGAATAGAAGTGAAGGATGAAGGACAGTAGAGGCCCAACAGCTGACATAGTGGAGAGATAGCATGAAGGCTGAAAAAGCATGAGGCTGTGTTTATGTGGGATTTGTGAAGGCCAGGGGTGAAGGGAGGGCCATGGAGGTCACTGACTGGAAGGAGAGGGCAGAAACCATAATCTATAGGTCCAGGTCATCCTTGGATGCTGTTGTAGGACAATGGTGGTACTCAGTCTGGGAGAAGCCCTGTAAGCTGACGCCAAGACATCCTCATGTGGCATGATAATGTTTTGAAGTATTAACTTCCTTCGGATCTGTGTTGTGTTTCTTCATTCATGCCACAAAGAGAGCACCACACTCCAGCCCAGAACTCTGCCTACACCTGGGAAAGAAGCCACTTGGGAGATGGGCTAGCATGCACAGACAATCCACTCTCATTACCAGGAGCAAGATCTATCCAGGGCTGACTCTGGAAAGAGCCACATGAGAACTCAACAGGCACCCCCTCTCCACTCTAAGGAGCATCACCATGAGCAGCTCCAGGAAATGTAGGAGGGCTGGGGTTGGGGTCAAACAAGCAGCTGAGTCAGAGAGAGTAGGTGACTTTTGACCACTGCTGTTGTGCCAATCTCCCAAACCTGTCTTAGTGTGATTTGGGGGAAGAAACTGCCTCTGTTGAGGGCTTCAAGGAAGCAGTGTCCTGGACAGTGCAGGGTGAGAGGTAAAGAGAAAGTCTGCGAAGACTGCTAGGAATTTTGGGAGTTTTCTGTCCCAGAGCCTAGAGCACACAGGAAGGCTTTGCAGGAGGGTAGGCTGGGCTAGAAGGGAGTCTCTGGTGAGGGACAATGGGTAGGTAGACAATGACCGAGGTCTATGTCACAGGGGTCAGGTTGTGGCCAGGTAATTACATTGTGCCCCTGAAAGTAGGCAAGGCTGGGGCAGTGGGACCTCAGGCCTCTCCAGAAGACTTGTCCTCAGCTGGATTGATTTTCGGGGAATCTCTATAACAGCCCAAGGTGTGAAAAAGGAACCCAAAGTGACACATTTGATGAATAAAAGAGAATAGCAAGTGATCAAAGAATAAGTGATCAATTCTGAAACCCACTTTCCAAAAAAAGGCTCAAAAAAGGGCAGGTCAGGAAGGATTGAGTCAAGTCAGTGAGCAATCTGCCTTGGCTGCCCTGGGCCTCAGCCATGCCTGGGGATGCGATGCTACTGACTCATGGAAAAGACTCTGCAATTAGGATCAATATGATTTTGTGGGGGAGGATTTTAGCGAATGACATATAAGATGTTCCTTTGCCTGGACTTTTCGTTCCTCCCACTTCTCACCCGTGTTATCTGGATTCCACACCTACCTCTGCTGATATGGCCCTTCCTCAGATGCCCCTTCCTCAGATGCCGACACCAGAGCAGCCAACTCCTGACCCCATCTAGCCTCTTCTCTACAGCTGTAGACCACGTGTTTACAGAAAAACTAATCCCGTGATTTGAATGCCAATGCATTCTTTTAAGAAAGAGGACATCTTTTGTTTTCATTTCTGGTTACAAATGTGTTGTATGTTCATTACAAAAAGTTTGGAAAATGCAGAAAAGCACCAAAAACAGAAAAACTACCCTCAATTCCAAGCTCAGAGGTAATTACTTGCTTCTGACACATTGGCTTGTGTCTTTCTTGACTCTCTTCCAAACACATTTTCTTCTTTCATCGGAACCATCCCTTATGTTTCAGCTTATAAATTTTATAAATAGAATGTTAGCTCAGTGAGGGCAGGGATTTTATCCAGTTCATTCATTGCTGTTTGCTAGTACAGGGCAATCATTCAATAAATATTTGTTGAAAGAATGGATTTCACAACCTACTCTTAGTTAATGCAGTGTAACCATTTTCTGGCATTGTTATCTGTTCTTTTACACCACTACTTTTAATGGCTGCAGAGTATTTTATCCTATGGATATATAATTATTTAATCCAATAATATTAGATATTGACGTTGTTTCAATTTTTTATATTATAACTAACAATGTAATGAACATCTTTGAGCATTCATACATAGCTGCTTCTGCACATTATTTCCTGAAGAAAAATTCCTACAAGGGAAAATTGCTCAGCAGAGTATGCTTAAACTTTCTATGCATTTTGCCAAATTGCTTTCCCACTCCCGAAAGACTGGTCCAAACTCTTGTCCTAAGCTCTTTCCAATAGATGCTATTGCCATGTTTTAAACTTCTATAATTGATAGAAAAGTTGTACCTTATTTTTATTGACTTTTTCTTTGATTACTTGTGGGTTTACTAGCCATTTGTATGTTTTGCTTTCTGTATTGTTTAGCCATCTTCTTGCTCAGTATTACTTCAGGTGTGTTTTTTCTAAATGATTTGCAAGAGGTCCTCATGTAACAAATACTCTCTGAGTTGAAAAGTTTTAAAATTTCATGTGATATTTTTATTCTTCTCTTTCTATACTGGTACCATAGACTTAATATTTGTGTCATTCATTGTGCTTATTTATTGTGGCATTTTCATATTTAGTATCATTTTCCTTTTACAAATGTTTCTTGGCCAGTGTTGTACGCATATGTTCATCAGATGAAATTTAAATTCATTTTGTTAAGTTTAAAAATGAGATTGCATTAAATAAAACATAAATTGGGAGAGAACTGGTGCCTTCACAATATTTAGTATTTTAATCCAGTAATACAGTTAATCTCTTCATGCATTCAAGTCTTCTTTCACATCTCCCATGAAGTATTATAGTGTTCTTCATCTAGGTTCTGCACATAGCTTGAGTTTATTCCCAGCTAATTTCTATTTTTGTTTCTTTTGTGAATGGGATTTTTTCCTGTATGTATTTTAAATGTTACATTTATTTTTACATTTAATAAATAAGCAATCACCTTACAAATACTCCTGTTTGGTACAACGACTTTTTAGTTGCTTCTCTGGTAGCTGATCCCTCTAGGTGCACAGTTTGGGTCTTTCCTCTTTCTTTCTTCCATCCACATATGGGTGCAAAACGAAATCTGAGTAAATTCAAAGCAGAAGTAGAGATTAGATGTATTTCTGTCCTCAAAGGAAGATGAGTGATCTTCTCCCAGTGGGATCTTTGGTGCTTGCCTTGGAAAGATGAGTCTGATATGGATGCACAGATTTGTCCAGGTGAAACAGGAAGGAGACAGTCCCTCCCAGCCAGGTCTCCTGGAAGAAGTAAAAGCAATTAGGTAGAGCTGAGCACATGGAGAGAGTTGTGGGTAACATGGCTGGAGGTTAAGCAGAGCCAGCCTTGGGAGCCTTAGGGTGGGCTGGAGGTCTGAACTTCATGCTCTGGACAACAAACAGTCACTCTTGAGACCATGTTGATGGGAAAGGAAGGCCAAAGGAGGAGAGATCAAAGGAGTGTGTGTTGTAGGGTGGAGATTGTGGGAGATGGCCAGAGGGAGCAGGTGGTGCCTGGAAGGAAGCACAGGGTGAGTGTGGGGCTGTCTGCCCAATGCTCCCTCTTCCTTCAAATGCCTTTGTCTGCCCCCTCATCACTTGAGGAAACCCTTACCGACACTTTCTAAGGACGTAAATTAGACGTCCATCCTCCTTATTTTCAAGAGCACTCTGACACCATAGCTAACTCCATCATAAAAATTACTGCCTTGAGGGGAAGTGTTTTTAACTCTCCACCAGACTGTGGATTAAGAACAGGTCCTACTGGTTTTTGCATTTCCTTAATGATTTCTCTTTCATTCTAAAATTTTCATCACCAAATTTTTATTGATCCTTACAATCACCTTTATAACATTTTCATTTCTCCAACAAACAAACAAAAAGAAACTTTGAATGTGTACCTCCTGCATGCCAGATGCTAACTGTGACACTAGCACGCATGCTGAGCAGAGAAGGTGATAGGCTATCAGTCCTCTCCTGTAAGTGAGTGGGTGGCCCTGTGGGTTTCAGTAGGGATCCCCACAGGTGTTGGTGGCCTACGTCACTCCTTACCCTGTGGCCTCTGGGAATTCACCTTGTGAAACTATCTTCTCTTCTTTGCACACTTGACCCATGAGTCCAATATGGGCGTTTCCTATTGCATTGCCGTTTCCTTGTTTGAGATCTTTCACTGTATAGATTAAAAAAAAAAAAATTAAGTATTTTAAGCGGGATTGGAACTGTGCAGTACACATGTGTAGGATGCACCTGTATTTTGGGTGGATTCCCTGTTGCTATGTCATCACGGAGAGCTTGTGGTTGGCCTGGTGTTTCTACAAATGAAGAGGATATTCTCTTTCCTTCACTCTGGGATTTACCCCCAGTCCTTTCCAACCACAGTGAAGGTGTAACAGCTTCATGGGTGAAAGCAAGGATTCCAGTTAGAGTTACATTACCATGATTTCCCACTAAGAAAAATCTTGGCTCCTGACCTCAGGAACTAATTCTCCTTTTCCTTTTTTACTTCAGAAGCTCCCTATTATTATTTTTAAGAGTTTTCATTCAGAAAAATGTTGAGTTCCTATTTACACAATTTTTGCCAATTTTCCTATAAATATGTAGAGTGGAAAGAGCACAGGCTTGGGAGTTAGACAATCTTAGGTTCAAATCTCAGGCCAGGTATAGGACCTTGGACAAGTTACTTCAGCTCTTTAATCCTCAGTTTCCTCATCTTCAAAATTAGGATTTCATTAGTACAAGTGACAGCAGACAACAACTCACCCAAGCCAGCTTAAGTCTATAAGGGGATTGATTAGAGGGCCACTGGAAAGTAGCTCACATACTCCAAATGTGGGAATGAAGCTGGGCCTCCTGAGCACACTGAAATCAGGGATGCTGACAAAGTCAGAAATGAGGGCCACCAAAAGCGGGTTCAAAACTTACCTGGCAGGGGAGATACCATGATCACAAAGGTGGTTTTCCCAGGGCAAGGCTTATCCATTGCACTCCGGATGTGCTGACCCCTGCGATTTCCCCAAATGTGGGAAACTCGACTGCATAATTTGTGGTAGTGGGGGACTGCTTTCGTGCTCTCCCCCGAAAAAAAAAACAAAAAAAAAGTGGGTTCAGACTCCACTGTAGACTGGCTAAAAATCTTTATCTGGGATTTGTTTTGAGATGCAACATAGGTGGTTCTGAACTATCTTCTAGACTGTTTTTGTACTGACTTCTACCCTTCATTGGTCCTGTAGAGAACCCAACAATGAATTCCTCTCTTCCTCACTCTGCTTCTCCAGGCATATTTGCTTCATTTTTTCACTACTCTCTGTAGAAAAGGACTACAATCCCAATTCCAAATTCTCAGGGAAGGACTTTGATTGTTCTAGCTATTGGACTAGCTATTGATCACCTGGACCAATCACTGGTGACCAGGGTCACATTGTTTTGCAAAGTTGTGGATGGGATGGAGGTCAGTGAGAGCTGACATTTTCTAAAGACCCTGCTGCAGAGAGAATCCTACTAGTGTCCACCTCATAGGGATGGCCATACATACATCTTAGAGATGCTAGGAGTAAAACTTGAATTCATCACACAATTGTACCTGGAGAACACTCAACAAATCTTAATACCTTGTTCCATATTAGCCTGGCATCCTGGAAATAGATTCAGCTTTATTTTAGAGGAACTCTGTATTAGTCAGCTAAAGGGGTGCTGATGCAAAGTACCAGAAATCTGTTGGCATTTATAAAGGGTATTTATTTTGGGTAGAAGCTTATAGTCACAAGGCCATAAAACGTTAAGTTACTTCCCTCACCAAAGTCTGTTGCCACGTGTTGGAGCAAGATGGCTGCCGGTCTCTGCAAGGGTTCAGCCTTCCTCTTCCTCCTAAGGCTCTGTGGACCCAGCTCCTTCCTTCTCAGCAGTAGGTTAGCATAAGGCTTGTCTTTCCCCAGTGCTCATTTTTTTCCAGGCTCAGCTGATCTTGGCTTGTCTCTCTTCCCAGGGCTTCTGCCGTGTCTAATGGAGCCTTCTCTCTTTCCTCACGTATCTGCTTCTGTGATGGTTAGGCTAATGTCAACTAGGCCAGGTAATTGTGTCCAGGTGTTTGTTCCAGCAAGCACTGGGCTAATTGTAATACAAGAGCATTTATGTACTTTGATCACCAGTGAGCTTACTGCGTGGATGGCTGATTACATCTGCATCAATCAGGGAGATTGCATCAGCAATGGGTGACACTTTTATCCAATCAGTTGAATGCCTTAAAAGGGGAAGTGATTTCAACATTCAGAGAGAATTTTCCAGCCTGTTGTTGGACAGCCAACTTCTCCCAGAAACTCATCAAGGACCTTTCATCAGTCTTTCATCAGATCCCCTGGTTTGCAGCCTGCCTGCGGAACCTGGACTTATGCATCCCCACGGTCGTGTGAGAGACTCTTTTAAAATCTCATATTATTGACAGATATCTCCTGTTGATTCTGTTTCCCGAGAGAACCCTGACTAATACAGCTTCTCTATGTATTTAATTTCCAGGGCTCCAGCATCAAAACTCAAACTCTCTCCTCTGCAGTGTCATTTTTTCTGTGAGCCCCCACCCAGCAAGGGGGCAAGGACTCAATGTCCTACTGACGTGGCTGAATCAAAGCCCCAATCTTAATTTAATCAAGTAAAAGTGAAACCTCTGAATCTAATACAATCTAATATGCCCAGAAGAACAGAACAGTTTACAAACATAGCCCAATATCTATTTTTAGAATTCATAAATAATATCAAGCTGCCACAAACTCCAATTTATATGCTTAATATTTTTGTTAAAGTTTTGTTTATGACTTCTCTGTCTATATTTATACCCACTATTGGGTAATGTTTTTAGTTGTTTAAAATTTTGATGTCATATCAAGTTTTGGAACTGTGTCTATATTTATCTTATAAATTTAATCTGACGGCAAATAATGTTTCTCTGTAGTTAAAAATAATTTACATAATATAGGGATTATTTAGGTTTAAAAAAAAATTCCCCTAGAGAGCAGTGGATGGTCATAGGCTGGGAGTCAGTACACCTGAATTTTGGTTTGGTCTTTGTTTTAATTCTCTACGTGACCTTGGGCCACTCCCTGCTCCTTCCTGGAACTTTATAGGATCGGGGAGGGCAGGGCAGCTGGCTCTGATGGTCTCTCAGGCCCCCACCCAGGTGGCTTTTCAGGGTGATCAGTCACTGGTTCTTGGAACTGTTTTTTTTTTTTTTTTGGCAGGTCCCCTTTGGCACCTTTCTGGCGCCCTCTAGCAGCTTTCTGGAGATTGGTTTTATCTTGCCTTTGAAGTGCTTTGTTTTGTTTCTGCATTTCTCACCTGGCTCTGAGAGTACCTTCCAAAGCACTGTTTTCAAGGGTCTGGGCAAACGGACAGTGTCTTTGGCATTGATTTTTTGGTTCACTGTAATGAGCTCTGAGAATGGGAAGCATCCTGCCTGCCTCCAGGGGACACACCACCCTCTCTAGAAATTCTCTTCTTTGACTTCCCCAGCACCTGGCCCTTCCTTGAACTCCGCTTTCCATCACCTCCAAAAGAATCTGCTTCTCCCTCTCCCCTCCCCCTATAATATCTCCCTGGGCTGCATGAGCCTTCCTGAAGGTCCTCATGGCCGCCCCCAACCCTGACCTCTCCCCACAGCCCCACCTCCATGAGGACCTCAAATGGCCACCTGAGAAGGAGAAGCCTGGGGCAGATGCTGAGAGGTCCCAGGATCAGGCAGGGAAGGGTAAGGTAGCAGTGACCTTGTGCTTATACCTGCAGTTCATGACGAGCAGGAGGGGCCATTGCTCTGATTTCTCTGATGAGCTTCCCATAACCTGTTTCTCCCTCTGAACCAAGTGAGGGCTCTGGAATTGTTTTATTTTCTTAAAATAGATTTTCACTCATTACAAAAATAATATCTGTTCATTGTAGAAAATTCAGAAAATACAGAAAAATACAAAGAAGAAAAAAATCATAATCCCACCACTCAGAAATAGCCACTATTAGTCTTCCTTCCATTTTTCCCATGAATATATAGGTGCTTTGAAACATAATTGGAATCATACTGAACATATTTATAACCTGCATTTTTCAACTGGCCAATGATATGATCTATGATCTCTCCATACCATTGTGCAGTCTTCTGCATCATCAATATTATAAGCAGCAGAGCAGATATACACCATCCTTTAGATATACAAAAATGCATTCAACCTTGTTATTGGGCTTTTTGCTTGTTTCCAACGTGGCACTACTATAAACAATATGGCAATGACTATCCCTGAAAATAAATAATTCCTGATTTTTCCCTTCATATCAATCCTTAAGCAAATCCATCAGTGGTAGTCAAAGAGTAAGAATTTTTTGAGGTTTGTGACATTAGTTGCCAAATTGCCCTCCAAAAAGGGTTTGCCAAACCCTCAGACACCCACACTTTCTCACCACCTCTATCCTGCTGCTATTGTTTGAGATCACCCAGCCTGGCCAGTGGGGCTGAAAGGACTGGGTGGTCACTGGGGAAAAGGGTCTAGATTTTGGGTGGACAGATAGGGATGGGGGGTTTCCAGGTGAGTGGTGTGAGGTTTATGAAGTGCTGGTCCTCTCTCCTGTCACAGAGATCAGCACTCTTCTGATATACCTAGGGGAGTGGACCCCACCATAGCTCTGAAGGAAGGATACAGAGAAGCTGTCAATAGCAGGTAGTGGTCTCCAGGCAGTGGCTTCAATTTCACCTGGGTGGGCAGTTAGGCAGAGAAGGGAGGTGTTTCTTCTTTTAGGAATTGCTTTTTCATGTCTTTGTTCCATTGTCTCTTTCTCCTTGATTAAGGTTACATGGTAAACCCTCTATCTGTTTCTTCTTTTAGGAATTGCTTTTTCATGTCTTTGTTCCATTGTCTCTTTCTCCTTGATTAAGGTTACATGGTAAACCCTCTATCTGTTTCCTGTGGTATAAATATTTTTCAGAATTTATCTATTTATCTTTCAGATTTTTATTGGTGGTTTTTAACATGCAGATATTTTAAATTTTCATGAAGCCAGATCTTCTATTCAACCAGCCTTTTCCTTGATGGTTTCTGCCTTCTTTGTTGTGTTTAAAAAGAACTTCCCCAACCCCCAACTGGTACATTCATCTATATTTTCTTCAAGTTTGTTTCATTTTCAAAGTCTTAAAAATGAGGTTTATATCCCACCAAATCCTGAGCTTGTGTAAGGGAAGACATGCACCGGTGTCTCCTCAGGGACCTGGAGGTGTTGGTGGCTTAACCAGCCAGAATTCCAGCTCTGTGGACTTAGGACCATTTCCAAGGGCTTCATTATTCTCTTCTCATGGCTCTGGGAAGATCCAAGGAATCCTCCAGTTATTTAATTGCCCAGCCATTGCTTCTGCTGCCATCACTGTGCCAGCAAGATGGATGCCATATGCAGAACCTTCTCCCTCTCAATGTTGGCTTTTGAATCAAAGTCCCATAAGGGTGTGCCTCATTGACACAGGCTAAGCTGTTGGCCCACCTCTAGCTGTAAGGGAGGCTGGAAAAGTGAACTCTGAATTCTACTTTAGGAAGGAAGTACTTATAAAATGAGAAACTAGCAAAACATAGAAGAGTGTTGAAAAATTTTGGCAAGTTACAAATGATGGAATACCCAGCATTGTTAGAGAGTGCAGGGAAGATGTCCTGAGTGCAGGGAAGCCTGAGCCCAAAATGGCTAAGCCCATCCTAGGCTGACTCTTAGGGCCATTAGCAACTGGATACAGAGTAGACACTGGGCCTTGCAGGCCTGGAAAGTGGCCATTCAATTGTGATGATGAAAAGGCAGCAGAGTCATGGCTAGTTGGACCTGATGCCCAAAAGTCTCTAGATAACGCCATCTTTGTACCAGTGAACACAGAGAGGAGCAGAAACTTACCTAGGACTTCACAGCATGAAGGAATCAAAGTCAAGGCTGGGGATGGTGTCCTCTGCCCTGCTTTGATGATTGGAAAGCTCTTAACCCAAGATTAAGGGCTCAACCCCAAAATTTCCTCCTCCTGGAAGCCTCCCCTGGGGTAGGCTAAGATCACTCCTCTGTTATCACAGTTGACTACTGTTACTGCTGCTTCCTATTTGTCTTTTTCCCCCTTGGGCACAGAGCACATATTAGTGAACATTATCTGATTGAGTGGAAGAATGAATAAATGAATGAATGCATGGAAGTCAGGAAGCCAGACCTGCTGTGTGATCTGAAATAGATGTTCTCTTCTATGGACTTCAATCTCCTATTCTGTTGAATGGGGTAATGTTCTCTGCATTCTTTGGGCCAGGCCCTGTGCCAGGGCTGAGGACAGAAGATCAGGACCCTGACTGTCCACTGGTCTCTGGAGACACAGGTGTGAGCAGTGCTGTTCACTACCATGGCTGATCTTGCTAATGAAGAGTATTGCAAAGACCCCCACTCTGGCCTCGGCATCTCTGGGCTCTGATTAACCTCCTGCTGCATCCCATGGCAGCCAAACCCAGCCAGTCTGGAGGCCTCAGAGCCCCAACTGCCCAGGTCTACATATGGTCCATAGATGGAGACCCAAAATGGAGGAAAACGCCTTGGGAGCCTGGGGCAGGAAGGAACAACTTCTCTTATCCAGTGGAGGGAACAGGTCTAGAGAGGAGGGAGACCTCTTTGTGCTCCCACAGCCAGGCCCAGGTCCTTCCTGCCCCCATCCCTCCAGTGGATGCCAAGCCATGCTGAGAAGACAACAGAAAAATACTCAGTTAAGCTGCAGTCAGTCACAGCTCCAGCACAGATTTTGGATTAAAATATTCACAAGTAACAGAGATATCTGTAGGAAGAGTATCCGGATACAACATCCTGCAGGAGGCTAAGCTAAATGTGTCCCATGACATCACTCTGGAAAGGAGGCTGCCAGGAGCAGCATGAAAGCCTGGAGCACTCCTGCAGCTGAGTGCCGCAGAGGAGGGCCGGGCCTGGGCCTTGCTGCCAGAGTCCTGGGCGCCCTGCTTTGAGAAGAAATGCTCTGTCAGCCTCCCGGTCTATGGAGAAATCGTCTGCCTTGGTTCCGTAGGCCCCAGGATCAGGAAAAAAACTGTCTGCCCACCTTCCTAGGCTGACCTGGTCTGGGAAGATAGCCTTTTTTTCACCCAGCCCCCTGGGGCCCCCTGGGTCTCCTGCTGAGCATCAGCAGCCCAAGTCTGCTGTGAGGCTGGGAAGGCTTCTGAAAGCCAGGGACTCTGGATGCCACCCAGCTTCTGTGACACCCTCTTGGAGAAGCCTGGCCAAACTTGAAACATGAGAGTTTCCAGCAAGGTCCCTGCCAGGCTGTGCCTGTGTTCAAGCAGGAGCAGCTCTCCCAGGGGTCCAGATCCTGTGGATGAGGAAGAAGATGGAAAGTCCTGTTGTAATCACTGGAAGTGACTCAGAGGCACACATCTGCCCACTTACACTCACAAGGCACACACAGACCTGGGCACACACATGCTGTGTGCTCATACATACTAGGCACAGGCCCCCACACAAACTTGCAGCCCAGATGCTGAGCTGTGAGGCCACGGGCACACAGGGCAGTTGGTCTCTGGTTTTCCTGAAGAGACGTCTGGCTTTTTCACCTTCTGCTGCCTGACCTCTGCTCTCTCTGCTTTCCTGTCCTCCTCTCCCTGGCCTCTGACTTCAGCCAATGCTGGACCTGGGAGGGTTGCACTTCTGCAGGGTTGGGCTGCCTGAGCGCTGTCCTCGGTGCTGGAAGCCTGCTGGGCCATGAATGATTGACGAGAATTAGCAAATGTTGGTAGGAAATGACCTTGAAATCCAGGTGTAGGTGTCCACTGGAGGACACTGGCTTGCCTGCCGCCCCACCCCCCTTTTTTTTTCAGAAGAATTTGCAACTTGGCTTCCTTCTTTCAATCCCAGTCTCTGAAACAGAAGGTGTCCAGCCCTTCAGCCCATCAGTGGGGCCATATGTGGCTGTGAGTGGCCTTTTGGGACCTCATATGCTATATATGGTTGTGTGTGAAGAGCAAGCCTTCCTGTGTCCTCATGAGACATCTGTGATTCCTTGTGGCTTCCTGGGACCTCATGCGACTTCTGTGGCTGCCTGTTACTTCATGTATCCACTTGTGACCACATGTGGCAGCCTGTGACCACATGGGGCCTGTGACCTTATGTGGCCTGAAACCTGATCTTACCAGAAGGGGAGCCGTGAGGCCTGGGGTCCCCAGAGGATCTGGGCACTATCCTGTCTAGCTGTGCCCCCTTTGCCAGAGCCTAGATAGACCCTCCCAGTCCCCTCTCCTCACCGGTTTGCAGACATGGCACCTGGAGGCTCCCTTGTGCCTACAAACTCGGGTCCTAGAGAATCAGCCCACAGGCGTGTGCACCTCCTAAGACAGGTGACCGCGAACTCGCGGCCACCTGATCCTTCTCAGCCGTAAGTCCTGGGCCACGAGTCGCGCGGGGTTTAGGGGTCGCGCGTTGGTTGTGTCGCGGTGGGGTGGACGCGGTGTTACACGCCCTGTGCTCTTCGCCCGTGAGCCGTCCTCCCGCCCGTTTCCCCAGAACGTCTGGTCCTGACGTTGGGGGCGGGGGCGGGGGAGGCCGGTCGGCGCTGCGGCCCGGCCCCTCCCCCGCTCGGGGGCTTGGCGGTTCCAACGCGGCTCTGAGCCGGGGCCCACACCTGCCCGGGCTGCGGGCGGGTGGCGGACTCTTGCGTGGAGCGCGCGCCGCGCCCTTCCCCTCCCGCGGAGACTCCGCAGCGGCGCGGGGAGGGGGGGGCGCTGCGGAGCCGGGGAGGCGGGGGCTAAAAATACCCGGCGGCGGCGGCGGCGCGGCTGCTGCTGGGGCTGCGGGGCTGCGGGCCCCGGAGGCAGTGCCAGGACAGGCCGAGCCCCGCTGACCGACATGCTGACCTTCTTCCTGGTGTCGGGGGGCTCCCTCTGGCTGCTCGCTGGTAAGTCCCCATCCCGTCCATCCCTGACCCCCATCCCGGACGAGCTGTGAGGCCTTGGCCCGGGATAAGCGTCTTACATCCCTGCGGCCGCCGAGCCTCTTGCCCCCGCTGCGGAGCAGTCGATCCACTCGGGGTCCCTGGGCCGCCCAGGTGCCCCCGTCCTCCATTCCCATGGACTCTAGGCCTTGTTTGGGAAGGAGCTGGGTCTGCGAAGATGAGGGGCCCTACTCCCTGCTCCCCCACGACAACCCTACTCCATTTCTCACGTCCTCCTCTCCTGGCCCCGACCATCCGCTGATCCGGCTTCTTGTGCCCTTGTTTTCTCCCGGCTCCAGAAACCGAGAATGTTGGCCCCCGACCTCCCGAAGCAGGTCAGCGACTTAACCGGCACAGATCTGGTGCCTCCTGGTCCCCAGCTGGGAGTCTCCTCATGACACCTCCCTGTTTTCCCTTAAATCACAGTGCAAGATTTCTGTAAAGCAGGTTTCATCTGGCTTTTGACCTCTCCCTTACAGAAGTCAGCCCCCGCCCCTGCCTTCTCCCAGGAGGCTATGAGGACCCCTGCTGGATCCCTGCCCAGCACACCTACACCTAAGGTCTCACCACAGGCCCATACATCCACCAGTTCTACTGCCTGCACCAGCCACTCCCCTCTCTGAGCCTCCAGTCCCCACTTCCCAGGAGTATACTACTACTAAATGGTCTCCACCCCCACCCGCATGTACAGATTCAGCATTACAATGTATGTGAAGTGCTTGATCTAGTAACTGGCCTTAAACAGGCTCTAGCCCCGACCAAATGTTCTGTGAATGTTAGTGTATATTTCATATTCAAACAGAGCACCAGGGGAGGTAATAAGGTTCTTTTTGAGCCTGAGAAGGGGAGGAGGACAACCCTTTATAATCCTTACTTGAGACTTTACACGTATTAATATTCACAGCAAATCCTAGGGGTGTCATCCCCTTTTCATTAGGTTCAGGGGTTAATTGACTTGCCCAGTGTGTCACACAGATAATATCTGGCAGACTGGGGTTCAATATGAGGTATCAATTGACCAACCAATGCTAAGTGCTTGGCTGTGCCAGACCTGAACCTGGAGCGTGGTGGGCCAGGTGATCACTATTCCCCACCCCCGCTGTTGCCCTATGATAGGCCTCAGGGACACCTCCTCTGAGCCTGGAGAGTGAGTGAAGCCTCTCTAATCCCCTCAGCTCCCTAAGCACCTTTTGTCTGCCGGTGTCAGAGGACAGGCCATGCAGGGCCACTCTGGGCTTGATGTGGACATCCAACAGGCAAGGTCAAGGCTAGAGTAAGGGGCAGGTTATCAAAATAACGATGATGATGATAATTGTAATAGACGCCAATGATTGTCTGGGTGATGATCTCAGATCTTTTTCCCAGTACCAGGACCCCTTTTTTCTACCCTTAGAGGGCTCCCACCCAGTCATGGGTCCAAGGGCAGCTCTCTTAAGCCTTGGTCTTCTTTGGCTGTAGGGAGATGCCTGGGGGCTGTAGGGGCACATATAGCAGAAGTATAGGAAGCCTGTGAGCAACCCCCCCCTCCCCAACAAGTGGGGTTTAGCAGGTCACTGACTCAGACTGACCTCTGTCCTACTTCCTGTGGAGTGTTTCTTAAAGTGGTCGGTTGTCTTCCCAAATGGAAAAGTGGGGGACCTGCCTTATTGAGGGCTTGCACAGGGACCTTGGAGTGATCAAGCAGGGCAAACCTTGGGTCAGGTGACGGCTGCTTCTACAGAAGCCAGGCTTCTTAATGCAAACAGGAAATCCTTGCAAGGGGCCTGGCTTGGCGAAAGAGTGAGAGACTACAGCTGGCTGTGTGGCTCTCAGTAGATGAAACACCCCAGATCCACTTTGGGACATTCCCAAGTCATGTGTCCATCCAGCTTGGAACTTTGCCTGGTCCAGCCTTTTTTTTGGGGGGTGGGGGGGGTGCGGCAGATGGGACTCCTGGGTTAAGAACTGTGGTTTAGCAAGCATACCTGAGAGCACACTGCTTTGTAATCTCCAGGGACTCAGGGCAGCAGCCAGAAACAGAAACTTTGGCTTAAACAGAAACAGGAGGGACCCTAAGGTGATGTTACTCTTTAGTAGTGTTCTGTGCCTTTTGCCACCCAGTCTGGCCCTAGGGAGACATGGTAGGACCAGGCAAGAGCAGCCCTCAAGGGGCCACAGGGAGAGAATGGCATGGTTGGGGGGGGGCACCCGGAGGAGCAGCTGACTATGTGGGGAGGAGGTCATGTGCACAGCTCATTCTGAGCCCTAGGAGAGTGAGGGCTGTGCCTGTCCTAATCCCCACTGGGGAGGTCAGCACTAAGTCCTGGGCCAGCTCAGAGCCCTCCTGCATGTAGAGGAATAAATAGAGGCAAGTAAAATAGGTCCAACGTGAGTCAGATGCTGTGCCTGGCCCAGGAAAACGTGATCTCAGTGCTGTTCGCACTCAGAGGACTATGGGAGCAATGGACTGGAGCTTCTGTCTTTAAACAAAGTGGAAAATGGCATTCCTCTTGGTGGATATATTTCCAAAAGGGCACCCCTTCTAGGCTGATGCAGCCCCATGCCCTTGTACAGGGTCCTGTCTTCTCAACCATTTACCCAACCACCAGTGATGTCTGAGTGGGCTTCTGCAGCATACAGGAGCATTTGTCAGAGGCAGGTAGGTCAAACTATTGATAGAGGAAGTCAGGTCAGGAAAGGTGTTCAAGAAAATGCAGGGTGGGGGGAGTTTTCAGGGTCTTGTGGCTGGGGGACCTGGGTTATAGGAGGTTGGTGAAGACTGGGAATGGTGGGGAGAGTATTCTGGAAAGGGAGTAGGGTTTTATCTGGGGGGGAGCGGGGGGGAGACTTAGCTGTAGTAGCCAGAGTAGAAGCTAGGAGAACAGTGGGAGGCTCTTGTGATGTTATGGATGAGAATAGATACGGCCCAAAGATGGCCTGAACCAAAACCGGGTTCCAGGAAGGGGAAGGAAGGAGGCACTGGGGGAGGGAGGGAGGAACAAGGCTGGCCCTGGCAGATGAGGCAGGGCTGCCAGTCCAACGAGTCATGTGGCAGGCATCTGGCTGTAGATGTGCAGGGCAGACACAGGCTTGCACACCCTGGCTCAGCTCAGTCCCACTCAGATGCCCTCGCACCACATTAGGATGGATGACCGGTGTAAGGTCAAGGAGCACAAGAAGTCAGTTAACACCAAGGCAGATGGTGGAGCTCTAGGCAGAGCTGGAGGCAGACAGAGCTCGAGGCAAATCTCACAAACAAAAATCTGGATTCGCAAAGGATGCACCACCTTGTGGGAGGATTCTGACCTCAGCACCGTCTCCCGGCTCCCTAGCCTATGAGGTAGGATGCAGGGGGCTACCAGTGAGGGCATACAGACAGCAGGGGGCGACAGAACCCAGCCATTCTGCTCTCTGAATGGTTTCTGCTTGTGATTCTAAGGGCTCCTTGGTTGGCCTTTAAAAGGCTGACTTTGGCTCAGCTACAGACCCAGATGGGACCCAGAACTGTTCCATACATACAGCAAGCCAGGTGAGTGAGCATGAGGCTCTGACTTGTTTGCAAAAAGAGGCAAACGTCACAGGCTTTTGCATAAGAGAAGCTGCACTGTGTATCTAGCCAGCGCCTGGTCCATAGTAGACACCTAAATATTTGTAGGATGAAGTACTTTGTGTGTGTTTGGGGGGGTGGGGGCTTGATTGGCGATTGCAGGGAAAAGGAGTGTTGTTGCAAACATGCTGACTTAAGTACCATTTCAGTGAACACCCACCATGTGTCAAGCACTGTGCCCTACAATTCCCCAAGCTTTTTTCTAATCACTACAACACTGTGGTGCTGGCATCCCCATTTAACAGATGAGTCACTGAGACCCAGGTAAGTGAAACAGCAAAGCATCCCATAGGAGCTGTTAGTCAGACCATGTTCTCAGACTTCCAGACCAGGGAGGAAACCACCAGACATGATCTGCCAGGGTCTGAGCCCCTCCAAACGGGCTTATCAGTGGGCACAGGCAGAGGAGGGTTTAATGAAAGGACATGTGTAAAGTGCCAAGAGCAGGGACTGGCACATAGGATGGGGCTCAATAAATGTTAGTTAAACTTATAACAATATGAGCTAGGTCTTCCTTAAAGAAAGTCCAGGATTCTGACATGCAGAAAGTAAATAGGGAAAGAAAAGGCATTGCAGGCGGAGGGACCTGTGCAAGGAAAAATTGGCAGAGGGAATGAACGAGGTCTAGGGACAAATTCCAGTTTGCTAGTGAGGTCACCAAGACTGAACTGTGCAGGTCCTACAATGCCAGGCCAGGCAGCTTTATTTTGTGTGGTGGTTGCCTTAAAGAGGTGTGGTTAGAATTGGACATGTGGGTGGCTGAGGTGACACTGTCCTTGCACTCCACAAGCCACATGCATGCCCTGGTGGCACATATTCCACTGAGCTGTGGTCTTTGGCCTCCTCCATGGGCTCTATGATTTCCTTGAGGGCAGCGCCAGATTGTTTTATCTCTCTGCTCCCAGCCCAGTGTTGGGCACACAGGGTGCATCAGTGTTTATTGCATAAACAAATGATATAAAGAATTCCCTGAAGATAGGTTTTTAAAAAAAATAATGATGTGTTTTATAAACTGTTTCTGACCTTGAGTTAATCAGCAAACAACAGATTTTGCATGTGCTCCTACTAGGTGCCATGCTCTGTGCCCAGGTGTGTGTGTGTGTGGGGGGTGATGCTAATATGGTAGAAGCAGTAGAAAGCAGGTGTGAACTCCTTGCAAGGCAGAGCCAGGTCAGCCTTGTTCACTATAGAGCTTTCAATGCTGAAAGGCTTCTGTGCAGCCAGGCACAGAAGGTGGTGCTCAAAAAGTGTTTGTGAATGAATGAATGAATGAATGATCCTACAGCTGTGGAGTGGCTGGTTTTGTGGAAGGTAGTATTTTAGGAGGGCAAGATCCTGTTGTTTCCCCTCTGGGTCTGGAATTCCAAGGTTCCAGCTGGGAGCTCTGGCCACATCAAGTAGAGCTGAGAGAAGGCCTCTGTCAAGGTCCTTGGCCTCCCTGGATGGGATGGTGTGATGGCCCCATTCCCTAGGGCAGGGAACACCAATCCTGCTTTGGCCTCCCCGGGGTCCCCACTAACCACCCATCTCATACTGTACATGACTTGACCGCTCCTGCTTGGGTCTTCAGCTCACCCACCCAGCTCACAGCTTAGGCCAGAGAATGTTAGGGGTCCCGGGGGCCTGAGACTGACACTACAGCTGGCCAGGGGGTGAGGGTGTGTGTGGGTGGCCTGTAAGTATGCTGAGGCAGAAACTGCAGTGGGGTGGTAGCAACTGAGCACTGTCACAGATGTCAGGATGTCAAGGACACTTTTTGTTTGTCTTTTCTGCTTTTCCCAAATGGGGATTCCCAGTTCCCTTCTTCAATCACAGATTTTTTACTCTTCCACAGTGAGACCCTTGGACCACAGGAGTGGCAGGGAGAGAGGAAGGAACAGTAGTGGGTGAGACGCTGGCTTGTGCCTTTGCGGTTGCCCTTCAGGATACCCAGGCGTGGGGCCCCATCAGGACTTGGCTGCACTGCCAGCTCCATGGTTGGTGTGGTCATCCCAAGCCTATTCCTTTGTGTGGCTCCTGATTCATATGAGGCTTGGGATCTGCAACAGGTGAAAATGGGCAGATGCGAAGTGGGTTGGGACAGAAATTCAGGAACAAGCTGAGCTATCTAGTCTGAGGCCCAACCAGAAGTCTCAGAGCCTGAAGGATTTCAAATCCCAGGAGATCCCACTCAAGCATATTTGCCTCTTCTTTTCAGAAACACCCTTCCTCTCCCCACACCTACTCTAGGCATTTGCCTGGAGGATGTCTGTGAAGAACTGGGGGTCAGAAGGGGACTAACTTCTGATTTGCCATCTGCCCATTCAGGCCTGCATTCTGAGATAGCTGCCTCCTGGGGCCTTTAGAGCAGGGAGGCAGGCAGGTCACTGCCAGTGAGAAGGTAATCAGCATCTCAATTTTCATACCCTGGGCTAAGCAAATTTGGGTTGGCATCTGCTTGTTGGGACCAGGGACAGACCCAGAGTTTGTTGTTTATTGGAGGAATGAGAAAGGGAGCAGATAGGTGCAGGATGAATGGACAGCTCTAGAACAGACCCCACTAAGCAGTGCCAAGCACCCTGCCCCACTCCCAGCACACCACAGCCTAACCCACCAAAACAAGAGGTGAATTCCAAGGGACCAAACAGGAATAGGCCCTGCTATAAAGCCCTGTCTTCCCTTCAGTGTGGGTACTGTCACTGGGGCTGAGACTCCCCAGGGGGCTCCACCTACCCACCCATCCCTGCCCCAGCCATTCTGAGCACTGACCACATATCTTGCCAAATGGGCAGAAGGGCCAGTGGGAGGGACAGTGAAGTCAACTGCTGATTGAAAAGCGAGGTTGGCTGGAGGCCACCACAGCAAGGACAGTCACAGAAGGGGAAGGGAAGGTGGTCAGAGCTGGGACAGAGAAAGCAGCAAGTTGGGATGTGGGCCAGCCAGTGAGATTAGACAGGGAGGCTGGACAACAAGGCCTGAAGACCAGTGAGAGGAGGACAGTTATCAGGCTGGAGAAGGGGGCTGAGCTGGGCTCGAGGCCTGTACTTACCCCTTGACTTTGGAAGGTGCAGTGCCTCTGGTCCCCCGTCTCTGCTTTCTGGAGTACTTCAGTGTTAATGGTGATGGCACCTTCCAGCATTTGGATGTGCTGGGTGTGGTCCTCTCAACTCACCCTTACTCAGCTGCTGCCTTCTCTCAGGCCACCTCCTCCCAAGCCTGGCTCTGCCTGGGGTGGTAGAGAGAAAGGGAGGGCAGGCCTTTCCCTTGCCAGTGGGCTGGGTGAGAGGGGGTGGGATTTGGGCACATGCATCCCTGATCTCCTTGTCACACACAAGGCAGCAGAGAAGGCTGTGCCCCGTGATGCTGCCTTTCCCAGGTCTGTACCCACGTGTCCTTTCTCCTCTTCTGCTCCTGCTCCTCCTCTCTGGGTGGCTCCATGGACTCTCAGAGACGTGCTGCCATCTTGGTTTCAAGGGCATATTGTGTGGCCTCAGCTAACAGCAGGAAGACCTGAGGAGGGAGGCAGCATGGGTGGTCTCCAGAGCTGGTGTTTTCCTTGGGCCGAGAGGCTGATAAGGCCTGTTTCCCTCGGCTTGCCTTGTGGGAGATCTGTGGAGCCGCCACCCACCCTTCTATCAGTTCACAATCAGTTCCTACATGGTTTTATCTTAGATTTCCCTTCAGGCTGCATGATCATTAAACAGGCAAGGTTTGAGAGCTTGCTGTATCTCTGTCTCCCTGTTAAAGGGAGTCTGAGTAGAATCCATGCTCGGTAGGGTACAAGATTTGTGTTGTGATTAATGGGCAGCATCTGGTGAGCCCAGGGCCTCAAAAAAAACAGCACTTCTGGCCTCTGAAAGTCTGAGAGCCCTTATCACGGTGCCTCTGTGGGAGATGGAGTCCGAGCCCTGGAGTGTCCAGAAGCTACTGACCCGACACTGGGTTCTGCAGCGGGCACCAGCGGCCACTCCACTGTGGATGGTGGTGGTGGAATGTGTGGCCTCCGTTCTTAAAAGAAGTCCTCTTCGTGCACTGCACAGAGTAAAAAAGTGTTAGCCGTCACCTTTTGCCTTCCCATTTCTTTCTTCCTTTCTACCCCCACCACCATGAGAATTGTTAAAGTTTCCTCCAACAAAAAAGGTGGCTACCTCATACCCAGCCATTACTTTTTTGAAAAGGACAAAACCAGCAGAGGCCATTTCTTGCCCACACCTGACCTTACACAGTGCTTTCCTCAGCGGCCCCAGAAGCCTTCTGTTCCCTCCAGAAAGATGGTGGATTCAGTGAGAATCCAAGGGATGGGCGCTCTCAGGCGGTCAGCGTGAGCAACGTCCAGCGGCGCTCCCTGGCCAACCCGGCCTCGTCTTGCTTTGGTTTGAAAGAGATTTTTGTTTTACGGTGAGAACAGCCCCAGCCTGGCCAGGCGCAGGAGCCCGCGCCAGGAATGCGAACGCTTTCATGTGACAGGCTCACCGAGTGGAGCCCGCCAGCAGCAGCCCTCCCCTGCACTCTCCTCGCCTCCATTTGCATATTCCCCATTCATCCTGGCCTTGAAAAGGAGGCCTGAGTTCTCAGTGCTCCCAGCCCAGCTGAGGGCCAGGCTTCTCTCTGGCCTGGCATTAACCCTGTGGACACCACAGGCTCTCAGGGGCCAATACGGGGGCTTGGCAACCTGAGGGTGCTGAGAGGAGGCAGCCACTGAGAGGCCCTGACCTCCAGAGAGACGCTTCAGGAGGTGACAGGGTCCTGTTGGCCAGCACAGCCTTCCACTGACCTGGGGGCGATGCAGGCCTGTTTCTTTTTGTGGCATTCAAAAGAGGAATTTTGTCAGAGTGCCAGGTAGCCACAAAATTCAGCCATTCATCAAATTTTCCTGATAATTTACCTTTTTTTAAAAAAAAAAACTTTATTTTGAGATAATTTCAAACTTATAGAACAATTACCTTTACCCAAAAGCAAAACTCTCTGCTCTGCTCATTGTCTGATCTACAAAGAAACAATCTCACCTGGAATGGTGGGGAAAGGAACCACGATGCCCCTGGCTGCAGCAGCAGTTCCTTGGGGGGATCTAGGGCAAGGCTTGCGTAGGGCACTTGTGAATCCCCCAGACCTCAGGGTGCTAGGCCATGTTAGCTGGTGGGCACATTAGCTGTGGTCTGAGGGCTTTTAAGGCCTGAAGCATGTGTAAGGGACCAACACAGTCTTTCCTTCTATGCCTGCAGGCCCCCCTCCAGGCCAGGCTCCACTTCCTGCCCCAGTCCTCATGGCAGCCAGGCCTCTGCCTCCTTCCCACCACTAGGCTCCTAAGAGGTGTGCCAACACCTTGCAGGTTCTTCCTGTGACTTCTCGGCCCATTTCTGTGGCTGCCATAGCCCAGTTCTCCTCCCCTTCTTTGAACTCTCTGAACGTTACTTCTGCACCCTGCCTCTGCTCTTCTCCTTGCTCCTCTCTCTGACTGAGGATGCATCTCCGATTGTGTCATTTGGGCATCTTTCCTTGAGCAGGGTGTCCCCTCCTGGGGACCAGCCATCCTCCCAAGAGAACAAGAAACATATCCCTCTCCTGCTCCCCCTACCTCAGTGACCCCCAGCCATGACTCAGCAGGCCCCTCCTTACCTCAAGGAGCTTTGCCCCAGCCTCCCCCAGGGGAGGTCACATCCTGTCCCACCTGTACCCTGGCCACCTGTGGTTGAGCTCTAAGAGCAAGGCCCTGCCAGGCACAGCCCATATGCCCTTTTCTGAGCTTGAACCTGTGTATTTGCAGTGTGTCCTCAGCCGGTTTGGGTCAGTGGACATGGCCAGGAAGGGAGAGGATCATGTTGTGGCCACAGGATTTGGCTCCCTGTGCAGTGGGCCTTGCCAGCGGGTGGGTGTCTCTCTGCCTGTATGGTGACCACAGCCCGCCAATATGCCCAGGGTGGCATAGAAGGGGGGGGGGTGAGGCCTGGGCTCACCCACCCCCATCAGTCCTGGTCATTGTACCCTTTAAATATGTCCAAAGGGACAGCTGCTGCTGTTTTAGCCTCTCTTGCTCTGCTTTGCTCTGAGAGGTTAGTCCTGCCTGATTCCGGTGAGGACAACCTTTATCTCAGAGCTCGTGAAAGACACTGTGTTGCTGTTTACTCCTCTGTTCTCAAGGCTATTCATATTTCTAAGTTCCTGAAAGTGTTGTTGGAGTCTGGCTTCCTGGTGTGATCATCCGGAATGTGGGCCCACGTTCCCTGACCAGGGTTTGGGGTGAGTGAGATCCTTGAGAGGTGCTGGCACGAGGGTGGGGGGCAGATCGGGAATGACTTGCTAAAGGGAGGCATGTTCATAGCGAGTTTGGGGTAGGTGGCGCTGCAAAGCGGTCAGTCACGGCCAACCTTAGTTCGACCTTTCCACATTCAAGAGGTTTAAGTGAACCTTCAGAGCTATAATCAGGCTCCTTGTGGCGGCTTGGCGTGTGAGTTACCACATAATGGGCAACTGCCTTTCACAGGTCCTCTCTCATGGGGATGTGCACTGGGTCTGACGTGGTGAGTCGGGGGCCCTTGGTCCCACCTCTGTCCTGGTCGTCTTTGGTTCTGTGAATCTAATGAAAACCCAAGAGGAAGATGGAGAGAAAGCCCCTCTCTCACCTCAGAGACAAGCTTGAATCCCTGGGTGGGCGCCAGGCCAAGTGTATGCTGCTGTGTTTGCATCTCTGCAGGTTCTGGTCACGCAGGTGTGATGGTGAGGTTTGTACTTTCCTTCACCTAGCGACTGAGTCACACATTCCCTAGGGCAGAACTGCTTCCGTGGCCCCGTGCCCTCTGTCACCATTCATGGTACCCCACGAAGGGCCTTTGTTGTGGCCACTGGGTTTCCTTCCTGAGTAGCAATAAAGGAAACTTTTGTATTATTTAAAGACATTTCCAAAGATGTCTGGAGAAAGGTAGGGGTCCTGCCAAGAAGGAAGAGTAGGGGGATTTGTGGACAGAAAGGCCAGTCCTCAGGCCAGTGATGGGTCCAGTTGGTCCATTTTAAAGCTTCCAGGGGAAGGCTAGGGGCCAGGACAGGCTGGTGCCAAGTTCCAGGTGAGGGCTGCTGAGTCAGGAAGCTCTCCCCACAGCCCGCCCCAGGTGGTAGAGTGAGCAGTGGAAGCCCTATCAACTCCAGAGAAGGTGTTGCAAGGCCTGTGGGCTCTGGAGTTGCCAGGCAGGTTGTGCAAACAGCTCTCAGGGGAGAGTCAAGAGGGAGCTCAGAGCACTGGGCCATGGCCTGGGACGTTCTCCTGCAGGGGAGTTAAGTTGAGTTTGGATGGTCAGTGGTTCAGTAAGGGCAGATTCGGGAGTACCTGGAAGTAACAGGTATGGATAGGACCAGGAGGGGCATGAGGTGGGTCCTATGGCCTGTACTTGCCTTTCACTGACTGACAGCTGCCTCTACGTGTCTATTGTGTGTCCAGATGGCCACAGAAGTAGGAGTGAAAAAGGCCATACTTGGCCCCATCCCCCACCCCTCAACCTTTGGAGACCAACCTGGCAGGAGTGAGACTCTGGGAATCCCTGGGCCCTCAAGTGTCCCAGTCTGCTTGGCAGTGGTGCTATGGGAGTTCAGAGCTCAGCTTTAGCTCCAACAGGAGAGGGTGTGGGCATCCCTGGGCAGGCCAGGAAGCAGTGACTGTTAGAGCAGGCATTAGGGAGGGGTCTTGTGGGAAGAGGAACCACTATCCTCCACCTGCTGACTCTGCCCTTTGGTCCAGGGTGTTCACCGCCCGCCCCCCCCCCAGAGCATCCTGGAGCTGATGTCTTATCTGGGGCTGTGCCGGTTTCCTTCCTCTCCCAGAGCAGACTGGTTGTGATCTTGGGGCGGGGGGCGGGGAAGCAGAGAGGGCCCCTGGGAGAGGCTGGGAGGCAGAGTCACCTGGGTGGATGTTGCAGACCTCTCCCAGTGCCAGAGCTCTGACGTCCCTACCCCCACTCCCCATTTCTTCCCACTACCCCCAACACTCACACTGGCTGCAGGTCCTCAGCCCCTGGCCCCTAATCAGTGTCACAGACAGATTTGAAAGGAGGCTTTGTCCTTTAGCAGCCCATTTGGCAAACTCCTCCAGGACTGAGAGGCTTGGGCGAGAGGCAGAGCGGTGTGAGCTGAGGCTCTGGGCAAACTGGCAGAGTGAGGGTTAAGGCTGAGTTGCATGGCTCTGAGCTATCTGAGCCAACTCCGCCCCATGTGCAGATGGGGGGGTGGGGGGTGGCAGCGGGGACCTTGAGGGGCCAACAGCTCCTCACAGAGCTGCGCCCTTGTCCCTGCCAGACCTGCTTCTACGGGCTCAAGGGAGCCTTTACCGCCACTGCTACCGCCTCCACCACCACCAGGCTCCTCAAAGCAGTCGGCTGTTGCCATCAGCTGTCCCCAGGAGGGCAGACTTGGGGCACAGCCTTCACCACTTTTGTGCCTTGATCAAGATGTGGTAACCTCTCCCTGAGCCCCAGGCCCTATAAAGGGAGGCTGGCTCTAGTGGGATCAGCTCAGCCGCCTCCTCAGTGCCAGGAGCCCGCTGGAAAGGTAGGGTGTGATTGCATCTACTCTTGCAAGTTTTCTTTGAGCCCTCTTAGCTGGCAAAGAGACAGAGTAATTGCTTGAGCTAACTACTAGGTACTGTTTCCCTTACAATGTGCCTGGTACCACATTCTATGTCCATGAGCTTGTTTGAGATGAGGCTCAGAGGGGCGAAGTGATTTTCCCAAGGTCACACAGCTATCAAGAGTCTGAGTCAGTATTCAAACCCAGGTCAGTCTAGCACCAGACTCCCCTTTGAGCCCTTTCCTTGGCTGGTTTGCTAGGGACCCTGGGCATTGGGAGAGGTAGTGATTTTCTTTTTGGAGTTCTTCATAGGGAACTGAGGAGGTTCTTCGATGATTGGATGGCTTGGCTTATGCTTCCCCACCATCTCTGGAAGCCTCAGAGGTTGGTAGAGGCCCAGAACCCCACTGCGAGAACCCACCCACCCCAAGGCTGATGCAGAGGAAAGCTGGGGTGGTTCTAAGGGGAGGGATGAATCTGAGGATCATGGAGGACCTCAATGCCAGCATGTTGAATTTGGAATTTGTCCGAAGGCAGTAGGGAGCCAGATGGAGTTTTTGAGCAGTGGCATGTTTTGGTCACGTCTGTGTATCAGAAATAAGTTTGGTATCAGTGCAATAAGCAGGAGTTAGAGCAAGGAGACCTATGAGGAGGCTGATGTGGGTGTCTGGGCTACACATGGGTAGTGGCTGGACCTGCCCAGGGGCTGTGGGGGTGAAGAGGAATGGTCAGGTTTGAGAGATTTTTAGGAGATTGTCCTGTCAGAGACATCTAGCTAGACTGTGGAGGTCCAGGGTGCTGGGGTTAGGAGGCTGGACTAGCAGAGGGTTCTTGGAACTGAGCCATGGGCCCAGGGCCATTTCCACAAGGATTTTGCTCTGGGGCTCCCCTCCACCTTGGAGCCAACATGTTCCTGCCAGTGCCCTCTCCCTCCCTTTTTCTTTCATCCTGGATTGCAAAAACTATGGCCCTCATCACCTACCCTCAGGTGCTCTGCATTGGCAGAGGATATGGTGTGGTGGGGGGAAGCCAGTACCCCCAGCCTGTGCCACCACTTGGTATTCTGATATTCTGAATGAGTCTGTGCCAGAGGAGGAGAAGGCAGAGAATGTGCTGGGAGGAAAGGAGCCCAGTTCCTGCTGCGGGTTGGGTCCTCCTGCCAGGTGAGTATTTACAAACACAGCCATTCACCTGGCAACACCAGCACTGCTGATTCCCTTGGGTACCCGCTACCCGCCACCCCGTGCATGCAACCAGGAGAACCTCCTGGGGTATGGAAGGAGGCAGCCATGGCCAAGTCCCCAGGGATCACTGAGCCCCACTCTAGGTCGACAAAGAAGGAACGGAGGTCAGGGGAAGTAAGACTCCCAGGCCTGGGCTGTGCCCTGCCTCATGCCAAGGGCTGGATGTTTCAGCTGGCTCTGAGGCCTGTGTCCTCAGAGCAGTGGACTCACAGCTCTGCCCTGCAATGACTCTGGGTCTGAGGGGAATTGCGTAGTAAATGCAAGCAGTCCTGGTTGTCTGAGAAGGTTGGTGAGCCTGGAAAGATGAGACCCTCTGGTTCCTGCCCAGCCAGGTAGAGGGGCAGGCCCAGCCTCAGGGCAGGAAGAGCTGCAGCTACTCTGGATGCCTCCTTAGGGGTGGGCACCAAATAGGAGTCTGATGAGAATCGGGTAGCCAAACACTTTCCCACTGCCTTCTATCACTCCATGGTGGTGGGCTTCCTTGAAGAGGAGGACCCAGCCATGAGAAGATGGCGAGTTCTTGACATGAGGCCAGCAGGGAGCCTACCCTTGGTGTGTGCATGGTCCGACTGACTGATGCCCCCTTCCAGGCTCTGCTGCTCCAGAGCTGCTGCCCAACCCCCAATTTGTGGCCCTGGGCTGGTCTTAGCAGGTCAGCGCTTGCTTTCTGTGGGTTCAGGACCAATGCAAAGGAGAGGCTGGGTTGTGGGTGTTGGTCCAGTGTTGGCAGGGGGTGAGATGGCCATACAACACAAGGGAATGGCTTTGAGTCATGGCACCACCACTCCCTTACCATGTACCTGTAAATGACAGGTGCTGTGTTCAGTGGAGCCTCCATGTTCCCACCTGACAATGAGTATGTGGAGCTCTTGTGAAGGTCAAGCATTGCAGTGTGTAAGCAAAGGCTTCCCAGGCATCAGGAATTCAGGATATTTGGACAAGTCCTGTCCTTCCCTCTTTTGAGGACTGTGATCCTTTGGTGACCACTGAAAGCTGGGCACATCTGAGAGGCCAGCGTCACAGACTTGTGGCATTGACACTTGTACAAGATTTCTTGTTCTCAAGGCTTTATTTCCCGAATAGAATATTCAGTTCTCATGCTGTCTCTCAAGTCCAGCCTTTGTACATTTGGTTCCCTCTGCCTGAGACATCCTTTCCTTTTTATCCTTCAATCTCAATGTTGATCTCGCTTCCTGCCAGGAGCCTGCCCTGACTCCCCTTACCTGAGCCAGGCACCTCACTGCACAAACACCACATGCTCTCTCTACGTGGGACTGAGAGCAGCCCCACACCAGCTTGTCTCAGTGCCCACATTGGGCTAGGACAGAGAGTCCATGGAGGGTCTGGCTGATGGATGGATGGGTAGATGGATGGATGATGGATGGTTGATGGCTGGCTTGGCTGTATTGGGCTGTACTCTTGTGAAAAAAACCAGAAATGCACTAAATGCCACAAATGCCTACTTTCTGCTGCAGTGTAGGGTCCGTGAGCAGCTACCAAAGACCAGGGAGTGGTGCGAGTGAGGGTTCCCAGATTCTCCCTCAAACTTTTGGGACCATGTAGCTGAACCCTCAGGGGTTTCTTGGGCCTTGGATTCTTTGCCCTTTGTCAGTTCAGCCCATTAAAGAAAATGTTAATCAGTTCAGAGCCTACAGCTAGAGCTGGTGGACGTGTCAAGATTTTCCACTATATGGTGAGTCATTTATCTGATAGGCCTGGCTGAGACTTGGTCTCCCCATCTGCAGCGCAGGGAAGTAAATTTCCCAAAGAGGTCAGCAGGCTGCCTGCCCAGAGTTCTCTCCAAAGCAGTTTTCCTTGGTGAATTCACTGTGGTCAGTAGCTGGGCCTCTCCTTTGCTGATGCAGAACCTTAATTTGGTCGATATGCCAGAGTGGGTTGTTCCCATGGGATGGCCTCATAACTGACCACGCTTAAGCAGGCTGCTGGGAAAATTGGATTTCCAGTTCAGTAACTCAGTAAGAATTATGCTCTGGCTGAATGGGGTTTGTTTTCGCTGCTCCACAGGGAGCTCCCAGAGCCTATGGGTGACTGGTGAGTGTTCCCAGGTCTCAGACAACTTATTGTGCCATCGAGATAAAACTTAACCCCTTTGTCAGGTTCCTCTGCACAGTGTTTGAACTGGCCTGGGCCAGGGCTGCCTGTGGCCCCTTTTCTGATCCCTGGGCTGAGCAGCCCCTTGGTCTGACAAGTATATCGCTTGGCCATCTCTTTAGTCCTGGCATGCCTCGAACTCTGCCAGGTACAGCGTGAGAAGCTGTACACGTCTGAGTGGTACTCTCCCCATTTATAAGATGGGGCAGCAGAGGTTCAGAGAGGTGGGGTATGTCCAACCTTGCATAGCTTATAAGAGAAGGACAAGAGATTTGAACCGAGGTGCTTTACTCTCTCTCTTCGCAATGACTTTGCACATCACTGGCATCATCTTCTGTTTGGTGATGTTGCATTTGTTGGCATTTCAACAGTTCTCTCCTCCTTCAGGGGTCAAGAAATTGCTGTTTGGCTTATATCCCATGGCTGCAGAGTGGCTGTTGTTGTGTTTCTCCTTGTTTCCCAAGAAGGAAAATCACAGCCATGCTCCAAAGGCTGAGGACCTGTGGGGAGAGTGCCTGTGGGAGGTGCCTGGCAGCCCGGAGCCCACCCAGGCTTCTCTGGGCTGGCAGACCTGTAGGTGTCATGCAGCACTTCCAATTACAGGTGCTAACAGGAAATGACACAGAGGAGACCCCAATAGGGATGCCAGCATCCAGCACCTGACCTGCCCTCACTGCCAGCTGCTCCTTCCTCAGTGCTCTGACGTCCCTGAGCCTGGCCTGGCCTTGTGTCTGCCCTGCCAACACTTCCCATGAGTCTGTGCAAAATGCTGTGACCACAGTGACACCAGAGTGGCCGAGTACCCAGGCTCCAGGGCCCTATCACAGCATGCCCTAGCCCCTGGGAGATGTGGAGGCAGCCCCCAGCCATGGCCCAGGACCTGAGCATATGGTTCTCAGGACACTGCAACTGGATGGCTGCCTACCAGGTGTGACAGCTAAAGGCTCTGGCCTGTTTCTGGGAAGGCCCCTTCCACAGCTTCCTGGTTGTGCTGTTGCACCCCAGCTAGCCCAGGGCCTGCTCTACAGTGTATTTGGCTGGGCCAGGGCCTGGGCCAAGGTCAGTGTGTCGCCTATGATCCAGGACAAGCAGGAGGACAGGCACAGGACCCCTCCCTAGCCTGCCTGGTGAGGTCTTCTTCCTCACAGCGTCCCTCATTTCCTACAGAGTTCGTCCTCTCACTGCTGGAGAAGATGCAGACACAGGAGATCCTGAGGATGTTGCGGTTGCCCGAGCTGGGTGACTTGGGCCAGTTTTTCCGCAGCCTCTCAGCCACCACCCTCGTGAGTATGGGTGCCCTGGCCGCCATCCTTGCCTACTGGTTCACTCATCGGCCAAAGGCCTTGCAACCACCGTGTGACCTCCTGATGCAGTCGGAGGAATTGGAGGTGAGCAGGGAAGGAGCAGTTGGGCTATGGAAAGTAGTGGGAAGAGGACAGGCATCTTGATGGCAGAAACTAAGCTCCCTTCTACTCGTGTCTTTTTTTTTTTTTTTT
>JAQZBX010015698.1:0-37283 GCA_029593785.1 Cabassous unicinctus
GGGATGTTTTAAGTGGAAAAGTGCTGAACCTAAAAAACATAGCTTTAAAAATGGTAGGAGAAGCTCGTGGCATCCTTGCTGGCCCTGCCCCTGGCCCACCCATTGCATTGGAACCAGCCTGGTTCACTTTTGTGGATCCCTGGCACTATTCTGGAAGGAGTAGAGTAACCCCTATGACTATAATGGAATGAATATGTTTTAGTGCCAGTCTATCAGGTGACATCCTGAAAGGGTAAACTAGGAATGTTTTCTTGGGATCATCTTCACAGAACTTGCCCTACAAGGAGAAACAGTTTTCAGACTGCTAAACTAGTGTAAGAAACAACTAAGTCAACTGCCCTGAGGGAAAAAGATTACCTGCTTTATGGTATATAATAGAGCATCCTGGAGGGGAAGAAAGGCAATTTCATAGGGAGTAGAGGGAGCATTTGTATCCTCTAAATGGAGGGATGCCTAGGGCCACTAGTGAGCACAAGCCCAGGACAAGATGTTGGGACAGAAAAGAATGAGTCAGAGAGGACTTCAGTTTAAATTATCCTCAGGCTGATCAAATTGATAGGAGGACTAAACACTAAAGGGGAGCACCATCAAACATAGAAACAGTTTGCCAAGACTGGGAAAGGTGTTATGATAGTTTGTTTTTCGTTGGTTTGGTTTATTAGTTACAGGCATTGAAGAGAATGTCATGTCACTGGATGAAGACAACCTTAAGGAAGAGACAGTTCAGGGACTGTCCCAGATTTCACAAGTGAAGCAAGTGAGCTTAAGCTCATCCTAAGACAAAGGTCAGCCTATCAGCAAAGAAACAAGGGTTCAGACACACCATGCCCCACATTTCTTTTTTTCTCATTTCTCTCACGATAGTTCAGCACCTTCCCCAGAGATGTTAAGTCAGGAAGAACTTCCAGGGTTCCTTACTACAGCTGAGGTTCTGACTCCCTGATGAATCTGACACCAGTGAAAAGTGGGTGGTTTTTCTAAGTCAGTCAGGTGAGCTGACCACTTAGGGTCAGCCTGCTGTGGATTTGGATCCTGTCCAGCCTTAAAAATACCTGTCCATGATGGAGAAAACAAAATGATTCACCTGGACAATGCACATAAAGCCATGCCAGCCTGTCTCCTCTTTCTGCTCCCTTTCCCTGAGGTTATGGGGCTCTACATGGTGGTGGGGAGCTAAGCAGGGAAACTAATAATATTGAATAGCCTCAGAGAAAAGGGATATATATGCTCACACTATGGGAAAGGAAAGTGGGACTTTAATTTTCAATTCAGATAAAATCATTCTACCATTAAATAATGTGTCCCAATGTTGGATAAACAATCATATAAATTCAATATTATTATTATTATTATTTGCCTATGTATTATTATTTGCCAGGACAGAGAATTAAAAGCACAGTGTCAGAGTGTTAGCTGAATAAAATTTTGTTCATACTTCCTGTTCAACCCAGAAGAACAAAATGAAGAAAACTACTTTATATGTGTGAATAAAATATCATATAACATATAATAATAATGCAAATATATTTTCTGCATTTGAAACTTGGAAATGTAATGACATTACTTAGAATAGATGCAGTGGTGAATCTCTAGGGATTCAATGCTTTTAAGAAAGAAATGGAAAACCTATATTATTACAGGAATCCCAGATTTCCCAAAATCTTCCTTGAAACTGAACCTAGGATTGGTCCCTACTGTGAATGGGTCAAAATCACCCCCTGCAACTCAATCCCTTTTGCACAGAGAAGTTTGTGTCTGGGCCCACACTGACTTCCCCTCACTGTGTGTCTTGCATAGTAATACACAGCTGTGACTTCAGCAGTCATGAAGCTCAGCTGCACAGAGAACTGGTTCTTGGATGTGTCTCTTAAGTTGGAGAGTCATCTCTTGAGGGGTGGATTCTAGTTAGTGTTACCATTATAGCATATTATTGACAACCACTGCAGTCCTGTCCTTGGTGACTGACAGATCCAATGCCAGCAGTAGGGACTGGTTGTGATGGAGACACCAGAGACAGAGCAGGTGAGAGAAAGGGTCTGGGAGAGCCTTACCAGGCCAGGTCCTGAATCCTACAGCTGCACCTGGGACAGGACACCTGAGGACAAGGGGAACACAGTGAGTCCTGTGCTCAGAGGCATCATCCCTGTTACCTTCATGTCTGAATCCTAAGACACTCACCTCTGGGAGCTGGCACCAGAAAGGGAAAGAACCACAATGTCTTCATGTTCCTTTGTATGAGGCCCATGGATTGCAGACAATATTTTCCTGTTTCAGGGGGATGCTAAATTTAAGTCTATGTGTGTTGTGATTTCATCCACTGGCCCAAGTGGCAATTTGCATGTGGGAGGCACTTTTGTATGCAAAGGTCAAAGAGGCTGTATTAGTCAGGGTTATCTCAGGAAACAGAAACAACAGGAGATATCTGTCAATGTTATGAGATTTTAAAAGAGTCTCTCAATTGAGAGACTCTTTTAAAATTTCATATTATTGACAGATATGCACCTTTAAATATGTATATATATATATAACAAAAAACATCTATGTAAACAAATGCACATAAATGCATATGTATTTATATATCATTTTACAAATATTGGTTTGTATTGTGAAAAATTTGATTTTTACCCACAATTAGATAAATAAATAAATAAATAAATAAATAAATAAATAAATAAATAAAAAGAGTCTCTCACGTGACCATGGAGATGCACAAGTCCAGGATCCGCAGTCAGCTTGCAAACCAAGGGATCCAATGAAAGTCTGATGAAAGGTCCTTGATGAGTTTCTGGGAGAAGTTGGCTGCCCAACAACGAGCTGGAAAATTCTCTCTGAATGTTGAAATCATTTCCCCTTTTAAGGTATTCAACTGATTGGATAAAAGCATCACCCATTGATGATGTAATCTCCCTGATTGATGCAGATGTAATCAGCCATCCATGCAGTAATCTCTCTGGTGATCAAAGTCCATAAATGCTCTTGTATTACAATTAGCTCAGTGCTTGCTGGACCAAACACCTGGACACAATTACTTGGCTGAGTTGACACATTAGCCTAACAATCACAGTCCACCCCTTGTCAACTCCGCAACCATACACATTACCCTAAACCATACTTAGTCTCTAAGTAAAAACAATAACAGACAAGAATACGTATATATTTCTGCCTAAAAATGTTCAACTCCCCTGCATACAACCAGAAACACATTAATTCCCCACAAAATAGGGTGCAAGTCCTTGGGTAATAGTCACTCTTAAACCTGACATCCTTAAATATTATGATATGAAATTAATACAACTTTTCATATGATAGGGGAAAAAGTTAGGGAAGAAAACAAGAAATTCATTTTGTGTACATATACAATCATACTCATAGTGAAACAAAGAAGAACGGTTCATGACTATTTTTTTTTTAAAGATTTATTTATTTTATTTTATTTATCCCCCCCTTGCTGCTTGTTCTGTTGTGTTCATTCTCTGCGTGTCTTCTCTGTGTCTGCTTATCTCCCCCTTGCTGTGAGGTCTTGCCGCATCAGCCCAGGGCGCCGTGCGAGCCGGCCTGCCCTCACAAGGAGGTGATGGGAAGCGAACCCGGGGCCTCTCATATGGTAAACGGGTTCTCTATCCATTGCGCCACACCCGCTTCCTGCCGTGAGGTTGCTGTATCTGCCCACCACACCGCTCAGGCCGGCGTGCCCTCACAAGGAGGCCCCGGGATGCGAACCCGGGCCTCCCATATGGTAAACGGGGGCTCTATCCACTGAGCCACACCCACTTCATGACTATTAAAGTCCTTGTTTCTGTAACTGGTCACATAGACAAAGTTCATATTTATCACTACCTTCTTCCACTACCCATTCCATGTTCCTGTTATCTTCAGAAAGCACTTCAGCTGGCTGTGGTTCTTTGCTTGGTGGGGAGAACCAAACTTTGTTTCCTGAAGATTCTGGGTCATTGTTAGTCCTACTTGAGTTGGTTTGTTGCAATTTTCCATTGACTTTAATCTCAGGGCATGGTAGGACTAGGAGATACCCTAGAGGATCTCCTGCATTCCAGGCAAACTCTTCTTTACCCTCATTATGTAGATGTAGTCATATTTCCCCTATAGTCATGATCAATCACCCCAGCCAGTACAGTAATTCCCTTCTTTGCCTGTTGGTTCACAGTTCAGAGGAGCCCAAAGTGGCCAGGTGGCAGTCTTAACTTCCAGTTCAATGGAATCATTGTGTGTTCCCTGGTGGCAGCATTTCTTACCTTGGGACTAAAACCTGCAGACCAGCAGAGCTTAAGGTTGCAGGGACAGGAAGCAAAAATTTTTCTAGTGGATCACTAGAAGTAATATTGAGTGGTGTCACTCCCATTTCCACCCCTTGATTCCTGGATCCATGAATCCTGGTTATGGGAGAAACAGCACCATAGAGAGGACACTGATTCAGAGCATACACAGCCTCCTGGAGAACATTGCCCCAGCCCTGCAATGTTTTGCCACCTAGTTGGTGCCATTATTGAGTCTAAATTGGCCATTCCACCATTTTATTAATCCATCTACTTCAGAGTGATGGGGAACATGGTAAGACGAGTGAATTCCATGGGCATGTGCCCATTCCTGTACAATATTTGCTGTGAAATGGGTTCCTTGATCAGAAGCAATGCTGTGTAGAATGCCATGGTGGTAGATAAGACATTCGGTAAGCCCACAGATGGTAGTTTTGGAAGAAGCATTGCCTGCCAGAAATGCAAACCCATAGCCAGAGTGTGTGTCTATTCCAATTAAAACAAATTGCTGCCCCTTCCATGGTGGAAGTGGCCCAATGTAGTCAACCTGTCACCAGGTAGCAGGCTGGTCTCCTTGAGGAATGGTGTCATATTGGGGAATGAGTGTAGGACTCTGCTGCTGGCAAATTGGACATTCAGCAGTGGCTATAGCCAAGTCAGCCTTGGTGAGAAGTCCATGTTGCTGAGCCCATGCATAACCTGCATCGCTACCTCCATGGCCACTTTGTTCATGAGCTCATTGGGCAATGGCAGGAGTGGCTGGAGAAAGAGGCTGAGCATTAGCCATAGAGCAGGTCATCTTATCCACTTGATTATTAAACTCTTTCTCTGCTGAAGTCAACCTCTGGTAAGCATTCATATGGGACACAAATATGTTAATGTTTTTTTGCCCACTCAGAAAGTTCTATCCACATACCTCTTCCCCAGACCTCCTTGTCACCAATTTTCCCATCGTGTTCCTTCCAAGTCCCTGACCATCCAGCCAAACCATTGATAACCGCCCATGAATCAGTATGCAAACACACGTCTGGCTATTTCTTCTTCCAAGCAAAATGAACAACTAGGTGCACTACTCGAAGTTCCACCCACTGGGAGGATTTGCCCTCACCACTATCCTTCAAGGATGTCCCAGAAAAGGGCTGCAGTGTCCTCTTTTGGGTGGTACCTGCATATTGTGTGTATCTGTAAACTATGCCTGAGTTTTCTCATCCACAGTCAACTGATTGTAAGGGACTCCCCAGAGGGGAAAGCTGTGGGCTGGGAAAGAGAAGAAAACATGGAAGAGGTGGTGACCATGGGCATTTGGGCCACTTCCTCATGTAACTTACTTGTGCCTTCAGGACCTGCTTGAGCTCTATCTTGTATATACCACTTCCATTTTATTATGGAGTGTTGCTGTGTACACCCAACTTTATGGATGGGTGGGTCAGACAATACCCAGCTCATGATAGGCAACTCACATCTCATGGTAACTTGGTGGCCCATGTTTAAGTATTCAGTCTCTTCTAAGGCCAAGTAGCAAGCAAAAAGCTGCTTCTCAAAAGGGGAGTAGTTATCTGCAGAGGATGGCAAGGCTTTGCTCCAAAATCCTAAGGTTCTGCATTGTGATTCCTCTATAGGGGCCTGCCAAAAGCTCCAGACAGCATCTCTATTTGCCACTGAAACTTCCAGCGTCATTGGATCTGCTGGATCATATGGTCCAAGTGGTAGTGCAGCTTGCACAGCAGCATGGACCTGTCACAAGGCTTCCTCTTGTTCCAGTCCCCCAATCAAAACTAGCAGCTTTTATGGTCACTCTGTAAATGGGCTGGAGTAACACACCCAAATGAGGAATGTGTTGTCTCCAAAATTGAAGAGCCTAACAAAGCATTGTGCCTCTTTTTTGGTCATAGGAGGGGCCAAGTGCAACAGCTTATCCTTTACTTTAGAAGGGATATCTCGACAGGGCCCAAAACACTGGACACCTAGAAATTTCACTGAGGTGGAAGGACCCTGTAATTTTGTTAGGTTTATCTCCCATCCTCTCTCACACAAATGCCTTACCAATAAATCTGGAGTCTTTTCTATTTCTTTCTCAGTAGGTCCTATCAATATGATATCATCAATATAATGGATCAGTGTGATGTCTTGTGGGAGAGAGAGATGATCAAGGTCCCTGCCGACAATATTATGACATAGGGCTGGAGAGTTGATATATCCCTGCGACAGGACAGTGAAGGTATACTGCTGGCCTTGGCAGCTGAAAGCAAACTGTTTCTGGTGGTCCTTACTAATTGAAAAAAAAGCATTTGCCAGATCAACAGCTGCATACCAAGTACCAGGGGAAGCGTTGATTTGCTCAAGCAATGTTACCACATCTGGGACAGCAGCTGCAATTGGAATCACCACCTGGTTAACTTTAAAATAATCTACTGTCATCCTCCAAGATCCATCTGTTTTCTGCAAAGGCCAAATAGGAGAGTTGAATGGGGATGTGTTGGGGATCACCACCCTTGCATCCTTCAAATACTTGATGGTGGCACTAATCACTGCAATCCTTCCAGGAATTCAGTATTGCCTTTGATTTAGTATTTTGCTAGATAGGGGCTTCCACTTGGCCTTTCCAACCGTAATAGCCCTCACTCTACAAGTCAGGGATCCAATGTGGGGATTCTGCCAGTTACTGAATATGTCGATTCCAATTATGCATTCTGGAACTGGGAAAATATCCACAGACTGGGTCTGGGGACCCAGTGGACCCACTGTGAAGTGGACCTGAGCTAAAACTCCATCAATCATCTGACCTCGATAAGCCCCTAGTCTGACTGGTGGACCACAGTGATGTTTTGGGTCTCCTGGAATTAATGTCACTTCTGAGCCAGTGTCTAATAATTCCTAAAATGTCTGATGATTTCCTTTTCCCCAATACACAGTTACTCTGGGAAAGGGCCATAGGTATCCCTGGTAAATGGTGGGAGGAAGATGAACAGTATAAGTTTTTGGCAGTTTAACAGGATCTTTCCCCAAGGGGACCTATCCTTCTCCTCATTCAAGGGGCTTTAGGTCTGTAAACTGTCTCAAGTCTGGGAATTGATTAAGAGGCCATGATTCTCTGCATCTGTAATTTGAGTTAGGGTTTTGTTCACTCGACCTAGAACTCTTCTGCTTATACAGCTCCAGAAGAAATTTAGTAGACTGCCCATGAATTTCACTTCTAGGAACCCCATGATCTATTAGTCAACACCATAACTCCAAGGTACTCAGATTATTCTGTGTGCTGTTTTGAATTTGTCTGCCATGGCTGTAGCCATGCCCACCTTGCCTTTGGCAATTAGCTGCTGATACTTGACTCTTACCAGCCTGAGATCTGATCATCCACATAATGTTTAAGGATTCCAATTCCATTACAGCCCTCCCTACAGTAATATCTGGACTGCAGAGAAGAGCAACCACAGAGCTCTTCAGAGAAGATGGAGTTAATCTTACAAATTTATTCCTCACAGTCCTGGTTAAAGGTGTGTCCTTTGGACATTCCTGGGGTTGGTGGGCAGCCTTGTGGGCAAATGGTAAATCCATTCTAGCATTCCAATCTCTTTAAGTCTTTGAATCCCCTTGTCTACCATGTACTAGGGTAAATCAGGATTCTCAACATCAGACATGCTAGGCCATCATTTGGTCCATGTTTCAGTCAGCCTCCCAAACAAACTTTGAATCCAGAATTTCTGCTTAATGGACCCATATCAATAATTTCAGCCTGATCCAAATTTATATTTCTTCCACCATTATCCGTTACCCTTAATATCCATTCCCACACATATTCCCCTGATTTCTGTCAATATAAGTTGGAAAACTCATGCAGTTTTTTCAGAGTATAGCATACTTCCTCATGGGTCACACTTTGTATTTCACCTTTGGAGGCTTGTTGTGATTTTAGTCTAGTAATAGGTCTTGAAGAAAAGAGGGGTGGTGGGGTGGTTAAGGAGAAGGATTAGAGGTGTCATGCAGGCAACTGACCTCAGGGCATTCTTTTGCATTTTATTCTGGTGAGACAGGATTAATCTCTTCAGGCAGGAGTTGGAAGGCAAATTCCTCATGGCAACTGGAAGTTGGGCAGTGCATGCTGGAGTTTGGCTGGTACCTGCCTCATGGCTGGGAGGAGGTCCAGACTCCCTGGGGCAGGCCAGAGTATGGGCAGTGCAGGCTTCAGTTTGGCTGGTACCCACCTCAGGGCTGGAAGGATGTCCAGACTCAAAGGGGCAGGCTGGAGGCTGGATGATACAAGGTTGACAAGATGCGGTCTCCACAGGGCAGGCCATCACAGGTTTATCTGGCAAAGTCTTAGCAGAATTTATGGTTCCAATGTCTCCAACAATATTATCATCATCTACTATGTCTCTGTCCCAATCCTCAGGGTTCTACTCCTTTCCAGTCAATGCTTTCACTTTAATTGCTAAAACCCTGTGAGGTTGAGATTTTAGTTTCCTCTGTAATTCTGCTACTCATACAATGAGAGTCTGGGTTTAATTCTCAGATATCTCAAGTCTGTGGCTACAGGAGACAAGAATTTCTTTCAAGGCAAACGTAGAAACTTTCATATCATTCATGCAGCATTTAAGTTTCAAATTTGAAGACTTTAGCTCATCTCTTTCTTTTGTAACTGTATCCAGAGTAGCTAGGAGGAGCCATCCATCATTATTATACTTTTTGACTCTACAAAATTCTGTTAAGTTGTTGAAAAGACTCTCAACCAGATCTTTGCTTCTTATAAGCGTGGAAGAAGGGAATCCAGTGATGCTATATTGCATATCTATATTGCCAGCTCATACCATGGACTGTTAGCAACCTCTTCATTATTGGAAAGGGAGTCATTAGTACACCTGAGTCCAATTAGAGTAGAAAGTAAATTGCAAAACTCCGAGAACCACCTGAGACATCCCATGTTTAAGACTCTGTTCCTCAAGAACCAATCCTGGTACCAAGCTGAATTAGTCAGGGTTCTCTCAGGAAACAGAATCAACAGGAGATATCTGTCAATAATACGAGATTTTATAAGAGTCTTTCTTGTGACCATGGGGATGCACAAGTCCAGGTTCCACAGGCAGGCTGCAAATCAAGGGCTCCAATTAAAGTCCAATGAAAGGTTCTTGATGAGTTTCTGGGAGAAGTTGACTGTCCAAGATGAGCTGGGAAATTCTCTCTGAATGTTGAAACCACTTCCCCATTTAAGGCATTCAACTGATTGGATAAAAGCGTCACCCATTGATGATGCAATCTCCCTAATTGATGCAGATGTAATCAGTGATCCATGCAGTAAACTCTCTGGTGATCAATGTCCATAAATACTCTTGTATTACAATTAGCCCAGTGCTTGCTGGACAAAACACCTGGACACAATTACTTGGCTAAGTTGACACATTAGACTAACGATTACAGGGGCCTTGGGAGTTCCCAGTATCTGTGGCTTATCTGGTAGGAAGATGTTGGTTATTCCATAAGAGAACACAATCCCAATCTTGGGATTAAACTTCAGTATGTACAGTGATTTCTTTTTACAGGCCTTGGAAATTTCCAAAAGGAGCTGGTAAGGGAGGCATAGACAGCCAAGAAATGTGAATTTCTTTGAAAAAATAAAGTCTGTGTGCCTCTAATCAAATGGATATACATATTCCTCAAATAGCCAGCCCAAATACATGGACTATAAATAAATAATCAGGTATTTCCTCTGTCACCTTTTATTGGATATTCTAAGGTTTTGAAGTAGCAGCTAAATGTATCAAACAGTGAATTCAGACAACTTGGGTCCAATCCAATATGAGTCATAATTCAGAAGGACTTTGACCCAATATGTGAACATTTCTTCCTCAGAATGGACTTTTATAAAATGTATATTCAATAATTATTGTAAGTTGAAATTGCTCAAGTCACTCTCTCATGAAGTTTATTCTTCTCACTCCTAGCAGTTTAATGGACCTTTTTTATTCCCTGTACTTAGCTGAGTCTGCAAGGATACCCTGTACCTCAGGACTCTTTCCATAGGTAAGACTTTAAGGAACATAAACCCTCCTCTGATTTAAAAATAGAGATAGTCCATAAAGCATCATCAACACAGCAATATGTTGGATCAATGCTATGGGTTCAGTATTGTCTCCCAAAACACTGGTCAAGTCCTAACCCTAGTCCTGTGAATGTGGCCTTATTTGGAAATAGGTTCTTTGAAGATGTTGTTAGTAAAGACGATGCCAGCCTGGATTATATTGGGCCCTAATCCACCATGATTACTGTCCTTGTAAGAAAGAAAGACTTGGACATGAGACAGACAGACTCAAAGAGGACACCATGTGATGACTGAGTTAGGAATTGAAGGGCCAGGATTTTGGGCAAATCACCAGTGACTAAGGGGAGGACAGGAAGGATTCTCCACTAAAGACTAGATTTATAGCCACTTAAGCTGCAAGTCAGTGTATTTATACGGTATGAATCCACCCATTGTGTGATTCTTTGTTACAGCAGCCCTAAGAATTCAATAAGGGATTCATTCATGGATCCCAGAAACACTCAGTTCCTGCTCTCTGTGTTAATGCCAGTGAATTCTGGGTCTTGTGAAGATTGTATCCACTACATTGAGGGAAATGATGTGTAAATCCTTGTCAGTATATCCCCACAGTGAACAGTATCCAGAAGGGAAAATCTCACAATGGCTAGAGAGCAAGTCCCTGCCAAGGAATCAGTTCCCTTGAAAATCACATGTGAGCTGCCCTCCTGAAGCCTGTGTCATGGAATCCTGTGATCATGGCTGTTATCCTAGAAGTCTACAATGGCAGCTCCATCCCTTCTTGCCCTGTGACCCTCAGGATGTGATCTCACCCCTATGTGATTCAGTCTGACAAGGCACAAATTGGGGTTTACAGCAGAAATTTCATTGGTGAGTTTTAAAGTAGGTGCCCTGAGGTGTTTGCTGTCATCCTTGCTGTCATCCTCACTGTCATTAGTGTTATCACTGCCCTGGGAATCAGAATGTGGGAAGCAATATGAGCCATCAACTCTGACCAAAATAATTCCACAAGGGACACCTGCTCTGGTCCTGTCAATAACATGCCACACCTGTGTCACTGCTGCAGGTCAGTCCCTTCAGCATCAGAGACCCAAACTGTATATTGACCAATTTGGATCCAGTTATTGGTGACAATTATTTATTACTTTATGATTTCAGGATCATAGCCTTGAATGCAGAATACTGCAACCTGGCTAGTCAGTATTAGTCAAGTGAATTACATAATGAATAATCACCATCCCTGAAAAGAGTTAATAGGAAAATCAACAGAAGTAGGATGAGCCAGATGACCAGGACAAATCAGAACTTCTGGTTAAGAATTGGAATGTGGGCTGTGGGAAAGGAGAGAGGAATAGACAGAATCTAATGTCCAGAATCAGGTGCTCCAATTACCCATCAGGTGGTCTCATAGGTTGGCACAGATGCAGAACTGAGTGTCCTTGACTTTGGGGTTGATAGACTTTGGATGGGGACTGATATAAATTCTTTCTCACAGAGGAGAAAATCCAGTAGTTGTACATATATTTTTGTGGGTAAGAAGGCATTTCTAGGAACCACCAGGAAAGGAAAAAAATAAAAAAAAAATAACTTCTGGCACTTACAGAGGTTATTAAACTGTGCTGTGGCTAGACACCCACACTAGATTTTTAAATGCTATTGCAAAGAACCTACTGAAATGATTCATTTGCAATAAAAAGGTTAAAGAGGCAAATATTCAAATGAGATGCTCCTGGAAGTTACCAACAATGAAAACACTATAGGAAGGAAGTACCATGACCAGAGTCAGCAGCATAAGATGGGGGTAGAGTTCATGTTGAGGAAAGCAGGGAAGTCTCTTTTTCTTTCTTTTTTTTTTTTAGAAGCTACCAGGGATTGAAACCAGGGCCTCATATATGTGAAGCACATGCTCAACCACTGAGAAGCATCTGCTCCACAAAAGAAGGTTGTTTTGATAGCTGATTTTTATTCTCATTGTGAAATGTAGAGAACATGAACTATGAATAGGGTGTGAATTTATGGAAATTGAGTCCAGATGTCTGAAGATAATGGAATGTCATTATTAAAGACATTGTTTTAAATGAAGCATGGACTGTAAAAAGACAGATAACAATCATCAGGCACTAAGTATGTCTCACAAAATTATGGGTGCATTAAATTAATAAACCATCCTTTTCCTCCAGCTTCTCACTATTAAGGCATCTATAAGACCTAAAACACCCCTTTAAAATGTGTTTCCTTTTGCCTTACTGATGTAGGAAAATGCTCCCAAAGGATTGGAATGTGATTAGACACATTAGTCATGTTGTGTTTTCAAAAATGAGACCCCAGACTCTAAGAGAAATCATCTGCTTGGAGGCCCCTGCACATGCTCTGGGGCTGGGCCCTGTACTCCATTGGACCTCAGCACCCCCTGATGCCCTGCTTCTGCCATGCAGAGAGGTTCCTTTTGTCCTCAGAGGGCATTTGCCTTGCAGTGTCTCTTTCCAGTGTTACCTGTCTGTGACTATGCCTTCAGACTGCTTGTAAGAGATGCCACACGCTTTTGATACCATCTCTTAACATAGTGAATTGTCCTTAGAAAGACAGTGTACTCTTCAGGGAGATCAAACACAGGATTCTATGGAAACTCGAGGGCCCAATTCCATGCAGACTGCCAGATGCTCAGACACAGTCATAGGCATGGTGAATCCAGAGACTCTCAGGGACTTTCAGGCGGTCTCAAGTTGAAGCTCACATCAGAGACCAACTTCACACACAGAACCATGAGGCTCAAAGCCCACATACACCTCTGCTCTACCCAAACACACATAGTACACCCACATACCTGCACACATACAAACTCATGCCTGCACACATACACATGCATACACCATGTCTGATTTTTGAGCAATGAACCCAAATTTGTCCATCTTCCCTGTGCCCAGAACAGGAGTACTGCCCCCATGGTGACACCAGGGGTCAGGAGCACATGCTGATGCAGGCACAGTCAGTACAGCCAACACTGACCTAACCTGAATGCATGAGTGGAGACCCTGGATGTACAGCCCAGTGAGTCGCTGTTCTCAGGGGAAGCTCTGTGCAAGGCAACCCTCCCAGGAGCAGAAGCATGTGCTAATCAAGGAACTGGGGTCCCAGAACAGTGAGCTTGGCTGGAGGTCAGAATCCCTGTGGGCTAGTGTCTACTGCAGGCCTCCTGGTCCTCCCTCCTGGATGACGCTCTCTCTTGGGTGATGGTGCCCTGTCCTGCCACTGCAATTTGTTACGTGGATGAGAGGACTCATCTTTTTAGTTCACAAATCTTCAAAACAGAAGGATTTCAATAAAATAAAAAATAATCACTATGAAAAATAAATTGCATTAAGTAAATGTAAATCCATGTTGTAAATCAGGAAAAAGTATTAATGAATCATATTTTTGATAAAGAACTTCTATTCAAAATAAAATAAAGTATAATTTCTCATTAATAAAAAGTAAGTGTAAAATTGTTTAAAATGGTGTAAAATTATGGAATGCTCTTTCCCCAAACAATATTTATGAATGCTTAATAAGTTCATGAATAAAGAATGACAATTTACAGTCATGAGAGAAATGAAAATAATATTCATAGCAGTTTACCAATTCACATTGTCAAGATGGCTATAATAAAATAATTTAAAAAATTATAAGAAGTGATAGTAATAAACAATAATGATAATACACCAAAAATGTTTTCTGTAGGTGTAACAAAAGCAGGTTGTAGATATATATTATACCTGAATTATTAATAAATAATATATTAAACAATATTTATTACTTAATAATAATATTATTTAATATTATAATTATTAATCAAATAATATTATTAATAAAATAAAAGCATAAAATCAATCAAAGCCTGTTCCACCTATAGTGGCACTGAATTATGTATGTGACTGTAGTTGAAAGTGGAAGTTTAGGGTGGTATATGTTACTAGAATGAAAGTTAGAATATAAAATATGGGACAATATAACAGGGAAACTTGTTGGTGGAGACGGGACTGGGTTAATAGTAAAAGTATAAGTACGTTCTTTCATGAATTATAATGAATGTATGACACTAATACAAGATGTTCATAATAGGATAGTATATGAGAAAAATTCACCAAATGTTAATTATGTGCTATAGATAACAGTATAAATTTAATATTTTTTCACTGACAGTTATTAATTGTATTATTCCCTGTGGGAGCCAAAAATGACCAGTGTGTGCCTCCACCTCGGATCACCATGACTGCATGAGGAACACCTGAGCTGCTCCTTCCCTTTATACATCACCCCATGGGAACTGCAGGTCAACCATCTTCAGTCTCAGTGTCCTCACTTTAGGGTGACTGATTTAGAAACACTTGCCTCTAAAATTCCCTTTCCTTCTCATCCTATTATGAACAGGTCTTGAATGCAGCATATTGTAACCTGGCTAGTCAACATTATTACTAAGTTGAACTGAATAATAAAGAACATAGAGGGTAGATATCACTGACAGAGAGAGATTTGAGGAACAGTACTCTAAGGAATTCCTAAGGATTATCATCAGAACCATGATTTATGCAAATGCATTTTAAAGATTCTCAAACATTTCAAGCATCATCTGTCTCTCCGTATTTCTCCTTCTATACCAATACATCCATTGTTGCATTAACAGATTAATGTAGATACAAATTCACATACTGCACATATTTAAAATGTGCACTGCAATAGGTATTTAAATATGTACAACTGGAAGTCAAAGGCAAAATAGTGAATTCTAACACTCCTGAAGTTTCTTCTTGTCTCTCACAATTCCTCTCTCCTACTCTACCTGCAATAAATAGAAAACAGCTTTAAAAATGTTAGATTGCAATCAAACTATAATATAATGGCTTCAGAAGGGAATGACCTAAAAACATTGGTTAAAATCTACAATGGTCTATTTGGATAAAAAAGTAGTACAATGTAACTATTTACTGACCACAAGAGGGTCACTTTAAATATAAGTACATAGAAATGTTTAAAAATGATATATATACAATGAATACACATTATGGATTTCAGACAAAGTAGGCTTCAACAAAAGTAAGACCTTTATCAATAAAGAAGGATATTACAAATTATGTAAGTGGTAACTCCTGCAAAAGACATAAAAATCCTAACTGATGGAATCTAAACAGCAATAGACAAGTCCAATAATATATTTGGAGATTTCATCACTCCAATCTCTGTGATGATAGAAATGTAGATAGACATTAGGTACATATAGAGATGTCTTGAAAAGTGCTATCAACATTTTGCTGCATTTCAATCTATAGAACATTCCACTGATTTAAAACAGAATACACACCTGTCCCTTACCAGAATAGACCAAGGGAGTAATGATGTAAAGATTCAGTGTGGAGACCTGGATTGGATTTTGGAACCAATAAAGAATATCAGTGTAAAATGGTTAAAATTTTAATAATGCCTGCAATATATTAAATAATCACTACAAATGTAAATTTCTTGGTTACAGAAAATATTATTGATATGTAAGATGTCACATTATGTAAAATTAGAAAAAGGTTATAAGTGAACATATATTTTTTTGTAAATTTGAAATTATTCTAAACTAAAAATTTAAAAAAATGTATACCAACAGAAATGTAAAAATCACCAGAACATATGGGATAGATTTTTGTGTTGGATATTATCATATTCATGATTATAACTTTGAAGATATATTGTCAAATAGATACCTGGACAAGTGAAAGTGTATATGCTTATATCAGCAGTATCAGTCAATATCGTAAGAATAAGTACAATAGATTGAGTGTTGTTTAACATGTGTTTTATTTATCTCATACAATGGGTGAATGTAACATTATAATTAGTATTTCCTTTACCAATAGTGAGCATGAGAGTATGATGTTTTTAGAAAATTTATACCAACATTTCCTTAATAGCATAATGACATTTTATTCTTCCTGACTATTTTTACAAACAACTATATTGGCTTTGTTTAGGTATTTCCTTTATCTGCCTTAGGCATTACAACATTATCATTTACAATACCTCTACAATGTTTCTGCTATCTTGTAGCACATTAAACATTTAGATTTTTAATTTGTCAGATAGGTTTATGCTCTATGTTCAGTCATCAAAATCACACACCAACAAACACATACAATGATACATCAAAATGCTCATGAAAAATTAAGCAATACACACGTGACACACACCTTCATGGAATGCTATTCTAAGTACTTTATGCAGTTGAATTTTCTTGTGTTTTTAGTGTCAGATAGTGTCAAATTTATGTTCTCCTATGTGCACTTCTGTCTTGATTATAAACTCTATTTTTCCTAAATATAATTATTAATTTAATATGGTAATCAGTTATTGGCTTTTTTTCATTTATTTTCCCAATTATGCCAATAGTATACCTTTTTACTATAATGACTTATTAATGAATTTCATAAATGCTGACACAAGTCTTTAATTTTATAATTTTCAATGTTTGCACAAATTAAGACATTTCATTACTTGATTTGAGATTTGCATCGAAGTTAATAAGCAATTTACACATGGAATTGTGATGTGTAGCTGTTGGATAAAAATTGTAGAATTTCTTCAGTTTTAAAGAACCCTAAATGCCTCAGAATTTCTAGAAATATTGACTGAAATTAATAAAGATTTCCGAGGATTCATTCACACCTGTGACCTTCTAGGGGGATTCTAAGGATGGACAAGAACATTGGGGATAGGACACTATGGTGAATGCACTAGGGAGACCACTATGTGTACACAGGGAGCAGCAGGAGCAGCAGGAGGTCCCTGTGCTGCTCTCAGAAGCAGGCACACAGGGTGGGGTTTGATGCTTGCAGCACCCTAGAAAAGGAGATGGAAATGCAAGAATCTAAGAGGAAACTGAGGCCTTCCTCTGCTCCTGCTCCTGTATTGGCCCATGCACATTCCCTGGGGGTAGAGATCCCCCTGCAGCCCATCCCTTACTGCCACCCCATGTCTGGCATCAGTCTCCCTTCCCCTCCCTGTGTCTCTCACACAGTAATACATGGCTTTGTCCTCAGCTTTCAGGTGGTCATTTCAAGAGAGACTGTGTTCGTAATGTTGTTCTTAGAAAGTGTGAATCATCCCTAAATTGATGGAGCATATATTGACTATTTCTAGTTGGGTGACTCGCTAATGCCACCCACCCTTTCCCCTGTCGTGGATCCTGAAAGTCACAGTTCATTACATAATCAGAAAAGATAAATACAGTGGCTTTGCAGGAGAGGGTCAGAGGACTGTCAGTCTCTCCCATAAGCCCCCAACTCCACCAGCTGAGCAGTGCACAGGACACCTGGATATACAGAGACAACAGAGTGAGGAAATCTCATGTAGAACAGTCACAGCTGAGCCTGACACAGGAGGGAGGTTGCCTTTGACAGAGATGAGGAGGGAAGCCCAGATGTGTGCAGCCCCCTTGGGGGTGGACCCTGGGGAAAGACACAGATATGGGCTGAGCTTCTCAACAGGTACTGCAGGGAAAGGTGAACTGCTTTCCATGAGCAGGGGCAGGAGCCAAATTTGCATATCTCTCTCCCTGTGGACACATTTGAGTTGCATAACAGGGCCCCTGGAAGGAAATAGAGATGGAAAAAACAGGTCCATGGCAGAATTAAGAACTGAAGATATCTTCTCAGGCCCTACAGAAGGGTGCTTGGAGGAAGTGGGGAAGAGTGAATACAGCATTTCAATGTTTGGAGAGAGAGGGGCCTAAGCCACAGGATTCAGGGAGAGCAGGGTCACTGAACAACACCTTGAGAAGAATTGGCTGTCACTCTAGCAGGCCAAATGGACAAAGGATATATCCATATATGACTCTCAGACTTTGAAATCTAATGGAGTTTTTCCTGATGAATTTCAAGGTTGCTTGGAGCCTATAGCCTCTATTTCACTTCCAATTGATCCCTTCCGGAATGGCAATATCTATCCTATGCTGTACCACCATTACATTTAGAAAACTAATAAATTTTTCTAGTTTTCACAAGTCAACAGATACAGATGAATTTTCCCTAATTTGGTACATACTCATAACTGATTTTGATGACATGGAATAGATACTGAAAAGAAATGACTTAGGGAGTTTATGAAATTCAGGTGGGGTAAAATATGTATGTACTAAAAATATGTCTATGGCTTCCAGGGGGCAAAATTTGGTATTTACTTGTTTATTGATCAAAGACATATCTTAATATTAATCTGTGTTCCTGTGGGTGTAAATCCATTTATAAATGGGGCCTTTTGAGTATGTATTATCAGTTAAGGTGTGAACTCACATTTCAGAAGATGATCATCTCAGATACAATTCATATGTGGGCAAACTGAATGAGGTTAGTTAATCTATGGGCCTGAAAGCGTTTTTAAAAAAACAGAAATTTGGACTCAAAGAAAGTAGAAGAACATGGAAGTTGGGGAGAAAAGGAGAGTTTGTAATGCAATGGGAAGCAGAAATACAAGCCAATGAATCACAAAGATTGTCATTATTCAGCAACAAAATGCTACAGATGTTAGGGAGAAAGCATATTCTTTCTTGTGCTTTGATCTTGGATTTCTTGCCTTTGAAATATGAGTGCTGATGCATTCCTTTTGTTAATCCAACTAGTGTGTTTGAAATAATATCATAGTAATTTAAAACAATGTCCTCTATAATCTTATGAAAGAATTTCCAAATATGAAATGGACAAAGTATACCTAAAGAATATCTAAAGACTATCTTTAGAAATATTTTTTGCAATTTTTCCCAATTTTCACAGCACTCATTCCCCTGAAATATTAGGTGGACCTTCCAAACTGATGAATAATAAATTAAAATTATATTGATTATGGTGTTGCAATTTGGCTTGATAAAATGAAGCCATAAATCATACCTAAATTAAAATATTTAATATAGCTAAATATTAACAAAAATGGTGCTTTTAAGGATTGAAATCTGCTATATATGAATTACAGAAATGTTGGTTATCCACAGTACTTCTCCATTTAACTGCCATATCTGGTCTGCTCTAAAATTTGGATAGAATTATGGCACCTCAATTTAGATTATTATAGTCATAACGCTGTGATTATATACATTATGAAACCCTTACTAAATCTTGAAATTACTGACTCTATTGTATGAGAAACTGAAAAATATTTTGCTCATATATATTTGGATAATATTTTCTCTTTATTGCACACTATAACAACCTATCAGTTTCAAACTAGTAGACTTATTGAATAAAAGACACGGTATGTATCATCTAATATAAAATAAAATAGCAATGAATTATTTAAAAAAATATTTGTATATATGATACCAGAATTAAAAATTTAAAACATACAACTCTAAAACATAAACAATGAACCCTGATGTAAGCTTTAGACTACATGTAATAGTATAATTCTAACTATATTGTTTAATCAATTGCAACATAAAATAAGAGACAAATGCATAGTGTTAATAAAAGGTAAAACTGGGTTTGTATGTGAGAGTGTATATGGGATCTTTGTACTTTTTGCATGCTTTAGATATAAACCTATGACTGAACTAGTAAATATATAATTTTTTTAATTTTTCATATATATTTTAAAAGATGCTTAGATTACATAGATGTTGCACAAAAATTAAAGGGATTCCCATGATCTCCACCTCCCATACCTCCCATAACATCTCACATAAACCTCTTTTATTAGTGTGGCACATCTCATTTTGCTTGAACAAATATATTTAGAAAATAGGGATGCTATTAGGTCTAAAAATTAAATGTTATATATTATGCTTATATCCAGAGGAAATTCAGTGGTTACTTGTATTGCACCTGTTTATAGATTTATTTTCCCTTGATAAACCAATAGAACCTAATTCATTTGTGTTATTCATTCATTTAGTTATGGCAGCTCCACTTTTTCTGTTCACATGAGAGTTCCAATAACAGGTCCCACAAGGTGGGGCTACTAGAATTGTATCAAGGACTGGCTTATGGAATGACAATTTTTCTCTTAAAAACCCCACATGAGGTGATTTCTGTAGTCTGTAGTTTAATACAAATGCTACAAGATCATACCAGGCACAGACACATTTTCATGGGCAAACCCATGCCCACTTGTACTTGAAGATTAAATCAACAATGTCAGTTGAGCCCAATTTTCTTCCCCAGAGCAGGACACCTGAACAATTTGGAAAAGTGTGCCCTCCACCTGCTGAGGCCCCCCTTATGCTGCTCACTTCAGGACCCCACAGCATCCTGGACCATGAGGGTTCTGCTTTATGACTGCTTACAAAGCAAAAAGAAGGAAATACTTTGGTGAGATTCTTTATGTATGACAAAGCATTTTCATGTTTCAAAATTTTTTTAAATAAAATGTGCATATGCTAGCAAAACAAAATGAAACACAGAGTAAATAATAGTTAAATTTGACTATGGATTTTCCTCTCTTTCCTGGCTAATGAATGATAAGCAATATGGATCCATCACCCTCCAAAATATTATTCTGAAGACATCACATCTGCAACCCCATAGAAGACAGCAGTGCTTCTCCCGCAGTTAAATTAGTACTTCCTGCTTGAAATGAGCCCACACTTGTCTCCATGTAGTGATGGCAGTTATGCAATAATGGAAATCTCTCATTGACACAAGTCAATTTTAAAAGTTTCCACTAAAATCCCCAGAATTAAACATTCTCATTTTGGAAGGAATGTTTGTAAAGCACATGTGGTTTGACCTGAATCATGCAAGACATGAAAATTGCTTCTTCCTGACAGTGTTGTGCTTGAGGAAGAAGGGAATTATTTTTCCCTTTAGAGTATTGAGGGGAAACAAATGAGTGGGAGTAGTCATGAGGAGGTAGGGAAAACCCAGAGTTCTTAGACATATGGCCATTTGAAAGCAGCCACTTCATGGAGCTGTTATTTGTGCTTTCTGGGTTTCATGGTCATCATGTGGAGCATCAAGGACTCAACTCACAAAGAAAGGCCTGGTTATCCTCCAGACCTCCCAGCACACATGGGCCCATCAGTAGGTCACCCCAAGTCCACAGGAAATGGACATTACAATGTGACAGTGTGAGAAGCAGAAGAATTCAATGCAATATTTACATCCCATTTTGACCTAACAACAATTATCTTCATGGAGAGACATGCCCATTTGTATTACCCACATTAACTCCACACACAGAGGACAAAGGAGAGGGCCCCAGTCAGTGGTGAGTGAGGATGTCCCCTCAACCTTTCACAGGGAGGAGACACAGCCTGAGCCACAGCCTGTCTTTTAGGTAATGGGCTTGAGCACTGGGATTTGGGCCAAAGGAACCACATCATCCACTGAAAGGGAGCAATTGCAAAGAGAAATGAGAGAAATAAGATTAGGGAAAAACAGAATAGACTGTCAGACAATAGACAATCAGATCACTGTTTGGTGTGCAAACCTTTGTGTGAGCAGGAGTGCACTTTGAAATCCAGTACAATTTAAAACCTGGAATAGGCTCTCTCTTGGTTCTCCTGTGAATCACAAAGAATGTCCTGAAGGGAATCATACTGGGTCCTGTGTCTTCAGTCTCATTGTGAAAGACTCACCTGGTTACCTTGAGCTACTCAGAATTCTGAACAAAGCAAGCATTGGCAGAGTCATTTCTGACTACACAAGGGAGAACTGGCTAATTTTGCATGTGATTTTTCTTGCTCCTATTGCACCTAAACTATTCTAATTATGACAGCATTGACAGGCAAAGGAACATTAATTTAGAGATGCTCCCTGGGGAAAGAGTTAGCTGGAGAGGAAGCCCCAGACCTTGACAGGAAATGAGCCCTTAACCACTTCCCTGCAGCTGCTCCTGCAGCTGTTCCTTGTGCTCAGTGGGTTCTGAGCACCCCCTCATGGCCACCCCACAGAAGAGGTTTTTGTTTGGGTCAGCATTGCCTTCCCCTCACTGTGTCTCTCACACTGTAATAATGGCCTGTGTCCTCAGGTTTCAGGCTGTTCATTTGCAGATACAGCTGGTTCTTGTTGTTGTCCCTGGAGATGGTGAATCGGCCCTTCACAGAGTGTGCATAGTTAGTGCTACCACCACTAGCACTAATGTATAAGAGCCACTCCAGCCCTTGTCTGGAGGCTGGCGGACCCAGCTCATGGGATAGTCATTAAAGGTGAATCCTGAGGCTGAACAGGAGAGGGGCAGAGACCCTTCTGGCTGTCTCAAGTCACCCCCAGACTCCATAAGCTGAACTTCACACAGAACACCTGCAGATAGACAGAACTTGAGTCACACATAGTCCCACAGACACACACAAATTCAAATGTATATACACATTTCACACTGCAGTGAATCCAGTTTCTTGTTAATATTACCATGGAGAATTCAGAAAAGGCAAGTCCAGACCAGCACACACTCCATGGTGCCTCCTCTTCCTCAGTTCTGGGCACAGAATAGGGAGAGCTCAGACCCAGGGGAGAGGGTTCCTCTCTCAGAGCTACAAGCTCTGTGCCTGGGATGGATTTCAGGCCCAGAGGGAGGGACCCCATTTGCATGTTCTTTCCCCAGAGGGTACATCAGCTCCCTCCCTGCACCTGAGGCTCTCTCCTGGACCAGCAGTCTCTGCATCCAGAATTCTCTGTGACAAGATTCAGTGAGGATTTCTCTGATGTTGAGTGCATGGAAAATCATTTCAGTACTAGAAACTGTGCAGCGCTTTCTCCTTCTAGCTCCTCCTGAATAACTGTCCTTATTGTCCAGGCTTCTCTCCTTGTATCACCCACATGGCTCATATGACAGCCAACAAATTCTCTTCCTTTCATCAGCTGATTGTAGGGAACTGGAGATGGAGTCACTTAACAACTGTGTGTCAGTGTTTATGACAGCTGCCCCATGAATGAGGAATCACAACCTCTTTCCTTTGCTTCCATAGAGAAATAAACCAGAGGCTAGGCTGGAAGTCCAGCTGGGTCTGACCCTGTGAGCTGGCACTTGATACTCATGGCAGGTCCATTTCTTGGAGGATCAGCCATCCAAGGGAGCTGAATGGATTATCATGGAAGGTCCACCTGGAAGCCTTGGAGCTGGGGCAGCAGCCAGCTCCTCCCAACCATGCTGCACATCACAGACAATGTGCAGGCATTTCACCTCTCCCTCCAGCCCTCCTCCCTGCTGTGTTGCAGCTTCTGGTTCAGGTTCTCAGACTACCTGTGGATTTCCATCATAGATGATATAACCTTATGTTCTGCTCTGAATAGGGGACCTGCTATATTGTGGAACTTCCCAGGGAACAGCAGAGATGTCTGCTGACTGTACTGGTGAAGGCCTGATGGGGACAAGAAGGGACTCTCTGTGGTGAAGGTATTAGCCCCTCCACAGCACCCACAATCCTCCCTCAACCTGATGCTCTAAAGCAGCTTTTGGCCACCCTCCAGGGCCTGAAGCTCCATGGAAGTGCAGCCTTTTGCCTCCTCCTGTTCATCATCAACGGAGCAGTGATCCCAGGCAGCACCTGGTGGTCATCCTGCAGGTACTGGCTCATATCCATGAGGTTGCATCTCTCAGGTGGGTTCTCATGACTTGGGCCACCTTGTCCAATATGAAGTCACTATAACTCCTCTCCAAAGAAGTCTGAGCAGAATAACAACTTAGGGGGTGTACTAGTTGTATATACTGAGGAGATGCATGATAAGGGGAACTTTGTTCAAATGGAAGCCTTGGTAAAGGGAAGATATTTTGGAAGCACATGTATAATGTAATTTCTGTAATGTATGCTTTTGTGTTTGTCTCTGTGAAATTCCAAAAAAAATTAGAACCTTAAAAAACCACTCATTTATCTCATTTTCTGCTCATGAGGAGTCTGGGAATTGCTTAGCTGGGTCCCCAGCTCCAGCTCAGTTTTCACAAGGCTTCATCAAGTTGTTCTCCAGGCTGCATTCTCATCCAGGACTTGACTGGGGAGGATCAGACTATAGGCAGAATTCATGCTTTTGAGGCTGTAGGATTAATGGCTGGTTCTTTCCTCCCAGCCAGCACTGAAGGGAGATATAAAAGCATGAGGCTGTTCACAGAATGAGTGTTATATAATGTATCATTATCTAAAGATTGAACTCCCTTCACCTTTGCCATATTCTTTTGGCTTCAAGTGACTCATGGGTACTGACTATATCACATGCATTTGTGCATGTGTGTGAGTTTGTGTGTGTGAGTGACATGAGGGAATGAGTACCTGAATGTGAGGGTCCCAGGGCTCTTTTTGAGTCTGTCCACCTCTATGTCCTTTTACAGGTGTTGCATAAATCTGTGTCATCTACTGAAATAGGCTCTGCCTCATGACAAGCATGTTGTTAGCTGAACATCTTGAACATGTCAGCATCCTCAACATTCTGTCACGCAGCTTGAAGTGTTTTGTATTTTGTGATGGAAAGTGGATATGAAGTGAATTTCCAGAAACTTCAAAGTGGGTGTAATAAAATACCTAGACATAGCATGTGAAAAATGGAGAAAAGCTTTGAGGAAACAAGTAATGAAAGGAAAAACTAAAATAACTTCTAATAGCATAAGTAGGATAAGAAATGCCTGCACATGTCATCAGAAATCATGCATGCAAAAAGAAAACAGATTGAAATATTTACAATGATGGAATTAATTAAAAACAAAACACTTACCTAAAGTTTTATGTTATTGAAAATGTCATTCAAAATGAAAGAGAAATAATGACTACTGCAGACAAAGGAAAATGCAGACTTCATAGCTATCAAAACTGCCCATAAGGAAATGTTAAAAGAAATTCTCCATTGATAAAGGAAATTGCATACATGGGCAAATTTCATCTCCACAATGAAGGAAGAACATAAGATAAATTAAAAATTAGGGCAAATCAAATATTTATTTTTCTTATTTTAATTGACCTAAAATATAACTATTTAAGCAATGGGTGTGTAGTATCCCATGATAATAACACATGGATAATCTAAGTGAATGACTATAATGTTGTAAGGGATGGGAGGTAGGAATTAGGAATACTGTCTTTTCAGTTATCTGTACAGTATACTGTTATTTCAACAGAGTTACATGAAAGTGGATTCAGAATAGTTAAAATGCATATTGTAAATTGTAAGAAAGGCACATTTTAAAGATTTGAATATTTTATATACACAGTAAGAAGAGAAATGAAATAAATGACCTAGGAATTCTCTGCAGCCCCTACCTCACACTTGAGATCCACCCAAGCCCCTGTTCCAGGCTGGCTTTTTAGTCTTCTCTGCAAGATTGAATAGGAAATATAACACTTGTAAAGTCAAATAAGTGAGAGCATCTCAGGGGTTGGAAGAAGACTGACTCCCTTTGGAAACCATTTCTTAGACAAGGAGAGGAAGCTGCAGATCATGACAGGAGGCCCCTCCCCAGCATCCCTCTTCACCTGCCCCTAGGGGGACCCTGAGCTCAGAGGGTCCAGAGCCCACTCTGCAGCCCCCTTCTGCCCTCCCTCTAGTGCTGACCCAGGTCCCACTCACTAGATGAGCACAGGGTACATATGGCAAAGTCCTGGGTTCTAAGCATGTTCAGGGAAAAGTCCCCTGGCTCTGACACAAAGTTGAATTATAGAACTTTCAGGAAGTTACAAAATATATCTCAAACTAATCCTTGATGTTTTATTTTTCTGTAGGAGTTAGAGTTAATTAATGAACAGACACACACCTATGTGTAACATGCCATCCTCAACTGGTGAACTGAAAGGCAGGTGTGGAATGGGAGAGAATTTGGGGTTCCAGGTGGGTGTATTCTACTTGTCCAAGCTGCAAGCAGCATAGGTTATAGATGTACACTTTACATTTACCATAATCACTCATATAGCTCTCCCTGCTATGAAGGGCCTGGAAATGTATGGAAACGGATCCCAGGAGGAAGGGGAATGACAGTTGTGTGTGTGGACAGGATGTCTCTAAATGTACAACCTGTGTAAGTTTTCTCTCTCTTACACACACACACACACACACATACACACACAGACACAATTTGTCTTCTTTTGCAAACTACCAACCAGAGGTTTTGAAAAAATCATATATATGATATTGTAAGCATAAGAAATGTGCATTGTCACATAGTCGGTGCAGGGGTGGTTGTCCTTCCATTATTTTTTTAGCTAGCTTTAGTTTAATAAACTGATAAGTTATTTAGATAAAAAAAGATTTATTCAATCATTGCTACAAATAAAAACTGAAGTATTTTTGATTGTTGAGGTGCTAAATATCTTATCTAAAACCTCAAAGGCAAACACAATACATAAATTCAACACATTTCTGCTATTTGTTAAATACACATGTAATTAAATATATTCACCCTCCAAAGTTAGTAGTAGATGGACAAAGTTAGAGAACAGATCTTTGCTACATTCAACTTACTTGGCTCCAAAATAATACTTGCTTTCCGGGTTTCAGCATATATAAAATTCTCACTTGTATAAGATAAATTTGCACATTTCAACTTACATTTTTCAGTACTAATTATTGTTTATATTAAATTGTTACACAGGGACAATTTTATAATGGGATTCAAATATTCATGTTTTGGAGCAGAAAATGAGAATTGATCAATGATTTCAGCACTGTAAACTGAATTGTTCCATCACACTCCCTAATGCTAATGTATGGCAGCTCCCTAATCACAAGGCATATTCAGGGATTTAAGGGATAGAAGTGCAATTCAATTTTTGAAAAAAAATCATGTCATTTTCCACCATTATCTTTGAAAATACATACTATCACTTTTAGAATACACCTCATACACACCCATTTGGACATTCTGTTGAAATTTTTGGAAAGCTTTTTAAAATATGCATTATAAACACAATATGGAATGAATAAAAGGTGAAGTCTAACTTGAAGCAATTACTTATCTAAAAGCATCAGAAAAATGGTAAAATTCAGTCATGGCATGAAAGACACATTATATCTAAAGTTATTTTTTCAATGATTCTTTGAAGGCTTTGAAGGTTGGAAAATACATATGAAACACACAAAGATATTGCCAGGAATACCCATCAGCTGCTTTTGAAATTACATAAAAGATAAACACTGCAGTATAACACTGAAATTCGGGAATCATCAAAAATCTACTGTTCAATTGTCTAAAATGTATAAAACTCCTTCTCTTTCCCAATGAAATAATTCATTTTCAACTATGCATATTCCCTACCGATTTCTTCCAGTTTGTCGAAATGCCTGCTCTCCTGGCTAGGTGCTTGCTAGAAATTAGCAGGAGCAGCCTTTCCCCTGTTAACACCCAGCAAAGAAGTTAAACCAAACCACTAACCCTTCTTCCAGCTATGCTGCCCTCTTCTGGTCAATGTAAGAAACACAGCCAACAGGTCGATGTTTCACAATAAGATAACTGTTCATATAAATGTTTTAAAAAAATGCATACCCCCACACACCTGTCAAACTGAACTTACTTTCCTGAACAAGAAAAAACAGAACACTTTAGTAAGTGAATTTTACAGTGAAAAAATCAATCGTGTGTTAATTCTACAAGTAAACAAATTCAGTCATTTTGAGAACCAGGTAGTGAAGATTTATACAGTCTCTTTTTCAGGATCTTGGAGGCAGATCTGGATTATGGATAGTAGGAGCAATGGGCATACTCTACCTTTTATAATGATTTGCGTATTAATGCAAATTTTATTTTTTGTGAGTTCACTCTATATCTAATGGGTGTTTTTTTAATACATAAACATAAATCATGGTAGATACATGCTGAGTAGATCATATTCTTAAATTTCTTGCCACAAGCATCAAAATTCATCAGAGCTGCTGTTTCCTTTGTGAAGTTTAATTTTAAGTTGTGAGTTGTTTATTTCTATGGCTCATCCGCATGCCTGAGATTGGCAGTATGTAGGACCAATTTATTATCACTGCCAAAACACTCACGGAGCCTTCCAACTTCCTGGTCTGGGGATGGGGCCAAGGACTGATTCACATAAATAAAGTGTTCTGAGGCCACAAGTTTAAGAAACTTTTTGATGAGGACAATGAGTCCTTGGATGGTTCGGTTTGCTCTACAGCCCATGTTGTTTTCATGATGGGCATGACTCCCATGGCCTTTAGCAAAATGTCAATTTCCCCCCGGAGCTGCTGGCAGGTTTTGCTGTCCCCAGGGAGTCTACAGTAGAAGAAGGGGGCTGAGGCGTAGCTATTTCTTGGGAGACCTCCTAAGTCCTTCTCCTCCAGCAGCAGCTGAGGCAGGAAAATGCAACACAGATTCAGACTCTTCTGCTGTCTTGCTCTGTTGGAGCTGAGGGCTGCCCTTCCATTTTCTGAACCATCTTCAAATGCATTTTGAGTGAGGAAGAACTTGAAGGAATGTCTTTTTGGCATAAAGGCATTAAAATGCACTAATTTTGGCCAATGTAGTGGAAAGTTTGCATAAGAGTGGCAGGTCACAAATCCATCCAACATCTGACAAGAATGGGGGAGGCTGGTGGTTTGGGTAGGTCAGTTACTGTGAGGCATCAGGTGCAGGTGTCCACCAAATAGGTAGTGATGGAGTTGGAGGAGCAGCTGAAGATATGGAACCCATTTATATAGCAGATCCCTGTATGATGGCAGTGGGACTGTTGTAATAGCCTGACTCTGGGGAAAGGCACAGATGACCAAGGATAGACCAAGGGGGTGCTTCCTGGGGCATTGGAGAGGATAAAATGCCTGTGGAGGGAGCAGCAAGTGACCAGAGTCAGTGGCTCCACAGAACCATCAGGTTTGCAAGACCCAAAGTAGAAGCTGCCATGATGGTGAGGGTGGGGCAACGGCACAGTGGGGAGGGGAGCACAAGGTTGCAGACTCAGGACAGAGAAAAGGACAGGGGTTTGACTCTCCATAGGTCATTCTTAAGGTGCAGGCTTAGAAGCAAGGTCTCACAGCTTCATGCCTGGGCATCCATCAATACAACAGAGATAAATTGAGAGGTTCTTCCTAAACTGATAGGAACCCAGAATGAGAAAGGAGACCTGGGCTGCCCTAGGAGAGGAAGTTCTGGATCCTGCCAGTAACCCCTCCTGACCTCCCCTTGCTACTCCCTGTCCTCTCTCCCCTGTAGCCTGGAGATTCTTGTCCTCATCCTGAAGTGGGAGCTGGGCCCAGTGCACAGAACACTCAGGAGTCTCCCCCAGAACATTTAGTTAAATTGTGCATTAATCCAGCTTTTTAAAATAGTTTATCTACTTCTCATGATTTATTTGCAAAGCTTTAAGGAATATAAATAAAATTGAAGGCACTACAATTCTTTTTCAAAGTAAAAATTCTCACTTATCTGCCAGTTGGAAAGACTTTCCATTGTTTCAGCATGAAAGAAGGTGTGATGGTTAGGCTCCTGTGTCAACTAGGCCGGGTAATTGTGTTCAGATGTTTGGTTAGTCAAGCACTAGGCTAATTGTAATACAAGAATATTTATGGATTTCAGTCACCAGTGAGTTTACTGGGTGGATGGCTGATTACATCTGCATAAATCAAGGAGATTTCTGTCAGCAATGGGTGATGCTTTTATCCAATCAGTTGAATACCTTAAAAGGGGAATTTAATTCAACATTTGGAGAGAATTTCCCAGCTTGCCTTTGGTCAGCTAACTTCTCCCAGAAACTCATCAAGGACCTTCACTGGATTTTTATCTCACAGCCTCTGGTTTGCAGCCTGCCTGAGGAACCTGGACTTGTGCATCCCCGTGGTCACATGAGAGACTCATAAAATCTCTTATTATTGACAGGTATCTCCTGTTGATTCTGTTTCCTTAGAGAACCCTGACTTGGATACCTGACAGAAGGTATCAAAGATGATTACTGATTATGCTGACATAAATGGAGTTCTAAACAACCACTGACATTTTCAAATTCATACATTTTGAAAAATCACTGTTTTGGTGAGTTTACTATAAAAATTCAGCAGATTCTGAGGATAGAGGGAGCCAAATAAATGGAAGCACTTGTCTTTAACCAAACTTGCAACAGACAAGAAAGAGAAACAGGTGTTAGGAAGATGGAGAATACATTACCACCTCTATTTCCAGGATTATGAGTTGCAGAAAGAGCCAAGGTGGGTCAGACTTAAGAGTTTCCAAATTCTGAACCCTTCCTTACACAAGCAGCACTCAAAGGAGGGGGCAGCTCAGGGCCTTCCAACACCAAAAATGCCCTGAATCTATTTATCAATGGCTGGTGTTCTCTGCAGACAACAAGGATTGCAGGACCCATGTCTCCTCCACCTTAGCTCTTAGGTAAATCTCTACTATTCTAAAGAGAAAGCATGGGACAGTGTGTAGAAGAGGACTATCTTCCTCTATTCCATGATCTCTGTATACAGAGAGAAATCAATGAAATTGGGAACACATGTCAATACTTTATATTTAACAATTCTTAATGAAAAAGACATATGAAAGCAACAGCATGCAGCACAGCTTCCAGGAATAATGCAATTAAGTTGAATATGATCAATTGCACAGCACCCAGGAATAATGCAATTAGGTTGAATGTGGTCAATTAAATTTGTTTGCAGCCAGAGGTATGATTCTATTTCATAAAAATGAGTAAATTTAAAATATGTTTTCTAGTATTAAAAGCAGTACATAGTATGCTGGCCATTTCCCCCCATAAAGGGAAATAAAGTACAAAGAGACCAACTGCCCTTATAGGAGATCATCACCATGATTGCATGAAAGACAGGAGATCCAAGGGCCACTCTGAGCCAAAGACTAAGCTTGGAAGCCATACTGAGGCAGAACAGGTACTGGGAGACAAAAGAGACATTTGATGTGCAATTTTGCTTGGGTAAACCCAAGTAGCCTTGCTATAACAGGAAAAATTAAAATGGATTATGGAATAAAAGAGACAACCAGACCAGTGCTGAGTCTGACATGCATACTTCTGTGTGAGGAGGAGAATTAGATGTGAAATTCATTATGGTTTAAAGATACTGACCCTGACAGAGCCTCCCTCTTGGCTCCAACCTGAATTACAAATTGTCCTGCTTGGAGAATCCCACTGAGGTCTCTTCATGAGTCTGATTGGAAAAGACTCACCAGGATGCCCAGAATGGCCTCAGATATCTGATCCTGGAGACAACTGGCAGAACCATTTCTGCTTCCATAAGGTGAATCTGTGTGTAAGAATATTTCCACCAAATGCAATGAAGCTTTCTTACAGCAGACATTTCAGTGGAAAATACAGTCTTAAATGTAGAGAGGTTCCCAGGAGGAAAAATTATATATAGTGGAAGCCCCAGATCTTACAGGAAACCATCCATGAACCTTTCCACTTCCTGTGTTTCTGGGAGTGGGAACTGTGCTCAATGGGTGCTGACTACCCTGCTTCCCATTCACCTCCAGAACCCTGCAAGGTAGGAGTGAGTCTGGGGTCCCCCTGCCTCCCTTCACAGTGTCTGCCCCAGCAATTCACACCTGTGTCCTCAGCTTGGACTGTCCATCTGCAGCCACACAGTGTTCATGACAATCCATTTGGGGATGGCAAAGTGGCCCTTCAGAGTCTGCATTTTGTGTGGCAATGGCAGCATTACTAATGTCTGAGACATACTCTAGTCCATCCCTGAAGGCTGTGGGTCCCAGTTCATGTTACAGCTGCTGGAGGTACATCTAGAAACTTCCAAGGAGAGGGTCAGGGACAGCCTGTGCTGTATGAATTCTCACCCAGACTACACCAACTGAATACCTTTAAGCACAGACATCCTGGTCAGGAAAATAATCATACTTAACCCTTGTTTCTCTCACTCATATCAACTCACATACTCAATGTCTCTTGGTCCCCATAAATTGATCTTTTAAAATAGTGATGGGAAATTCAGCTCAGAACTAATGACATTTTGATTAATCTGTGATCATTTCTGATCAATGAATCAGAACACTGGGAATCCCTGGGCTGAAATTCCCCTCCCAGAGCTGTAGGATCAGGGCTGGGCTGGTTTATATTAGCAAAGTGAGCAAAACTATCTGCAAGTCCTCCTACTATACTGCTAGCTCTCAAGTGGAGCCTTGGGAAAGGGAAGTGCCCCAGAACAGGTATGAGTGTCCTGGGGGTAGTTCGGTGGCAATGACAGCATTTGGGACAATATTATTATATATGCTAGCACTGGAATAAACACTTTGAAACCTTCATCTTATTTCATTTATACATATGTACAGTTGTAAAATTTCAAACAGAAAGTTAAAATGGTTGGACAATGCCCAAAGTCTATGTCTGTTGATAGTGAGTCCCAGTGTCTGCCCTGTTTTCCTCACCACTAGACCTGATGACTCCCCTGAACAAGCTCCAGGACAGAGTGGGACATGCCTAGATAGATTTGTAGCATCCCCGTTGTGTATTGAGAATATTGTGTGATGTTGCTGCATCCTTAATGTCTACCTAAAGAATGGAGACAGAATGTAGATGTATTTAGAGTACTGTCTGGCATTTCACAGGTCATGATTTATCTCTTTCTCTCTATCCTATTCATCTATTCATTTTTTATTTGTATCAGCATTGTTGAAGCATAACGGACATATGATAGTCATCATGCATTTAAGTGTAAAATTTGTGGTGTGAAATGTGGTCAATTAAAATTGTTTGCAGCCACACGTGTGAGTCTATGTCACCAAAATGAGTAAAATTAAAAGGTTTTCTGGTGTTAAAAGCAGCACATAGTGTGCTGGCCATGAGAATGTACCTCCCATCCCTCCACATATAGAGAAATAAATCTCCAAGGGTACAGCTGCTCTTATTGGAGATCATCACTGTGGTTGTGTGAAAGACAGGAGATTGGGGGGTCACTCTGAGCCAAGGACTAAGCTTGGAACCCATACTAAGGCAGAACATATTTGGGAGACAAAAGAGTCATTTATTGTGCAATTTTGGCTTTGGTAAACCCAAACACCCTTGCTATAACAGGGAAAATTAAAATGGATTATGGAATAAAAGAATAACCAGACCAGTGCAGAGCCTGACATATACTCTTCTGTGTGAGGAGGAGAATTAGATGTGAAATCCAGTATGGTTTATAGGATACTGATCCTGGCATAGACCACCGCTTGGTTCCAAACTGATTTAGAAAGATTCTCCTGCTTGGAGAAGCCCTCTGATGTCTCTTCCTGAGTTTGATGGGAAAAGAATCACCAGCTGCCCTGAGCTGCCTCAGCTCTCTGATCCTGGAGACCACTGGCAGAGTCATTTCTGCTTCCATAAGGAGAGTCTGTGTATGAGGACCTTTCCTCTGAATACAATGAAATTTTCTTATTTTCAGACACCTCAGTGGAAAGCACACTCTTAAATCTAGAGAGGTTCCCAGTAGGAAAATTAGATTTAGTGGAAGCCCCAGACCAAACAGGAAATAGCTCTTAACCTTCCTCTTTCCTGTTTCTGGGAGTGGGAACTGTGCTCAGTGGGTGCTGACTCTGCTGCATCCTGACCACCTCCAGACCCCTGCAAGGTAGGAGTGAGTCTGGGCTATCCCCCCTCCCCTCACAGTGTCTGCCTCAGCAATACACAGCTGTGTCCTTGGCTCTGACTGTCCATCTGCAGGCACAGAGGGTTCATGGGACACCATCTGGGGATGGTGAATTGACCCTTCAGAGTTCTGCATTGTGTGTGGAAATGGCAGAATTACTAATGTCTGAGACACACTGGGGCCCTGTTGCCTGTGGGACCTGGTTCGTGTTGCAGCTACTGGAGGTGCATCTAGAAGCTTTCAAGGAGAGTGTCAGAGGCACACCGTACTGTATGAATTCTCACCTAAACTCCACCAACAGAACACCTGCAAGCCCAAACATCCTGGTCCATTAAATGGCCATACTCATCCCTTCTTTCTCTCATTCATATCAACTCACATACACAATGTCTCTTGTTCCCCATAAAATGATCTTTTAAAATAGTGAAGAGAAAACCCAGCTCAGAACTAATGTCATGTTGATTCATCTGTGTTTATTCCTGATCAGCAAATTGGAACACCTGCATATCCCTGGGCTGGGGATACTCTCCCAGAGCTGCAGGATCAGGGCTGGCTAGCTTACATAAGCAACTGGAGGGAAACTGTTTGCAAGTCCTCCTAGTATACTGCTAGCTCTCAGGGTAGAGCATTGGAAAAGAGAACTGCCCCAGAGCAGGTATGAGTGTCCTGGGGTAGTTGGGTGGCAATGACAGCATTTAGGACAATATTTTTTATTTGATAGTGCTGGAATAAGCACTTTGAAACCTTGATCTAATTTCATTTATACTTATAGAGAGATGTGAAATTTCAAACAGAAAGGTAGACTGGCTGGCCAATGCCCAAAGTCTGTGTTTGCTGATAGTGAGCCCCAGGGTCTGGCCTGTGTTCCTCACACTAGACACTATGGCTCCCCTGAACCAACTAGAGGACAGAGTGGGACATGCCAAGATAGGCTTGTAGCATCCCCCATTGTGTAATGACACCATTGTGTGATGTTGCTGCTTCCTTAGTGTCTACCTAAAAAAATGAGGAGAGAATGCAGATGTATTTAAAGTACTGTGTGACATTTCACAGGTCATGATTTATCTCTCTATCTCTCCATCCTATTCATCTATCTAATAGTTTATTTGTATCACGATTATTGGAGCATAATTGACAGATGATAGTCATGATGTATTTAAGTGTAACATTTGGTAAGTCTTTACATATATGTACACATGTGTAACCATCACCGCCACACTGATAGTGACTCCTAAATGCTTTCACTCATTACTCTATAATTACTGCTTCCCACCCTTTCCCTTCTTTCCAAGGAACAATTTAGCTTCTTTTATTAAAGAAAGTTTTATTAAGATATAAACCATATACAATAAATTTCATCTACTTAAAGCATACAATTGAATTGTTATTATTGTATACAAAAATATATGTTACTAACACCAGAGTCTACATTAGAATATTTTCATTAGCTCGTAAAGAAAAACATACACTCTACCTAATCTCTTATCTTTCTACTTCCAATTTAGCCCCAATAAACAATGAATCTACTTTTTCTCTCTATAGTTACCCTTATTCTTGGCATTGATATGAAAGGAAATAAATTATATTGTAATTCATGACTGGCTTCTTTCCGTTATATTGTTTTCAATGGTCACCTATGTGAGAGCAAGTATCAATACTTTATTTCTATCTTATAACAAAATTAATTATTTGTGTGACATTTGTACAATACAACATTCTATCTTTAACCACTTTCACATGTACAATTGAGGGCTATTCATTGAATTCACAATTTTATGCTAGAATCACCAACAAATATTACCAAATTTTTCCATCACATCAAACAGAGTATCAGCACCCATTAAGAATTCACTCTCCATCTGATCCTGAATCTGGTAACCTCTAATCTACTTCCTGTATCTATGCATTTGCATATTCCAGACTTTCCATGTAAGTGAAATCATACAATACTTTCCCCTTTGTATTTGACCTATTTAATTCAAATGCACATTTCAATGTTCATCCATGTTATCACATGTCTTCCCTTTGTGCAAATGACTGATATTCCAGTGTGTGTATCCATTTGTTTATCCACTCACCTGTTGATGGAAATTTGCATTGCTTAAAACTTTTAGCTTTTGTGAATGATGCTGCTATGAACTTTGGTGCACAGATATATATATATATTATCAGGAGGTCCCAGGGATTGAACCCAGGTCCCTCCATATAGGAGATGGATACCCAACAATTTGAGACACATCCATCCCCACAAATAAATATTTGACTCCTTGTTTTTTATATTTTTGGGTATATATCTAGAAGTGGAATTGTAGGTTCACATAATAGGCTTTTTCTTTAATAATTTGAGGACTTTAGGTTTGTTTTTTAAAAAGTCTTGATTATTTAACATTCCCACCAGCATTGTAATAGGGTTACTATTTCTCCATATCCTCTCAAATAATTGTTGTTATCAAAAATTTTATTCTACCCTTCCTTGTGGGTGTGAAATAGTATTTTATTGTAGAATTGATTTATATTTCTATGTTGTCAAATCATGCAACACTATTTTTCATTGACTTAACCATTTGTGCATCTTCTTTGTGCCATTTTTTGTTGAGATGTAAGTAATTAACATATTCTAGATACAAGCACATTAATAGATGTATGATTTAGAAACATTTTCTCCCATTCTATTGATTTTAACTTTACACTCTTAATGTTTATTCCCTTAAAGCTCTAGTTATTGATTTTGATAAAGTCAGATTTATCTATTTGCAAATTTGCTAGAGTGAGTCTCCCAGGGGCCAGATCACTACTGTATTGCATGCATTTCCTGGAGAATTAGAGAGAAACCCCCCCAAAAATCCAGCACAAAACAGGCATAACAAACAAACAAAACTCCTCCCCATGAGTTGTGCTTGGAGAGAGGGACAGCACCCATTGTAGAAATACACCACAGCAGCCTCCCTAGCTCCACCACAGAACAAAGAATTAACTGCATGTGCAAAGCAAACAAAATCAGTCTTCTGTTGGAAAACTGTAAATTATCAAAATATACTCAACATGTCCAAAAATTGATGTCACAGAGCTAAGAAAAACTTCAAATCTAGAGACAGCGTGATGCTAATAAAGAGAAAAGGACCCAAACTAAAACCTATTTGGGTCCAGAATTGACAGATCACATATAAGTTAGTAAGAAGATGAAACTAGTAATTGTTGATAAATTCCTAAACTCTGAGTGTGTAAAGTTGCTAGAGTGAATCTAACAGGGGCCATATCCATACTGTCTTGCAGGCTTTTTCTCTAAAATTAGGGGAATACACCAAAACCTACACAGAACAAAAGAAAACAAATAAATAATAGATTGTTCCCCAGTGGTGTTTGGGAGAGTGGCAGCAACTATTGTGGAAATACACCCACAACCACCTCCTTAGCTCTACTACAAAACAAAGCAATTATTCTGCATGGGAAAAGCAAATGAAACCAATAACCTCTGGGCACTGCTGGGATCAAATAGAAAGAGGAAATAGCCAGAGTTCATCA
>JAQZBX010015699.1:0-29271 GCA_029593785.1 Cabassous unicinctus
TATTTTTATTAGAGATGTTGTAGATTTGTGGTAAAGTCATGAATAAACCACAGAGTTCCATTATAGCCCTCTCACAGGCTGTTTTCCCTATTATTAACTCTTTGCCTTAATGCTGAATTTTTGTTATAACTGATGAAACAGTATTATTAGAATTATACTGTCAAGTGTACTCCATAGTTAACTTTAGGGTTCTCTGTGTTGTATACTTCTATGTTTGAAAGTTTTATTTTGGTAGCATACCTAAGATTTTCCATTTATTTACTTTCAAATATGCAGTTCAGTTATGCTAATTACATTCACAATATTGTCATTGCCATCCATTACTAAATAAATTTGTCATTCACCTCATAAAGAAAATGTACCAATTAAACCATTACTCCCTATTCCCTACACCAACCCTAGTCAAATACCAGTTCATAGGGAGCAGTAATGCTTATGAAAGGAGGCACAGCTGTAGCCTTAAAAGCTGCATCACAGATGTCTGCTCTGGATACAGACCAACCAGTTAACAAATTCTGAGATCAGGAACCAGGAACCCAGGAGGATACAATCTGAGGTAAATGATTGACCATGTTGTTCCCTAGATGAGGACTGAGGATGCACAGTCCTTCCTGCTCTTAGTCCACTTGCTAGCAATCCTCCTCTGTCCTTTTCCTTTCCACATTGTAAGTTTTGATCTTTTTACATTTCCCCTTACTTAGTGCTGGAATTCTAGAGTTCACCTTAAAACTACAAATTCCTAATGGGAGGTAAAAATAAATCTTAGCATGAGAAGCAGAAAATATTCCCTCTTTCTCCAAAAAGTGTCAGGAAGTGGTCCTTATAAATGTGATTTTTAAAGACACCCACATTTCAGAGGTTTTTGCTGTGCCCTCTGAATGCCCCTTCAACCCTTATCCCAGGAGATCTGATGGGCTGTCTCTAGTCCTCACCCAGTTTAATGATAGTGAAATGCGCATTTGCTCTGCAATATGGTAACTTGTGTGTTCCTTCAGCAAACCAGAGAAGGATGGATGGCCCTTAGAACTTTTCACACGTAAAAAATTTGATGACACTCAAGACTTTTTTAATTTAAGGAGGAAAGAATGAGTCTGTATTTAATTTTAATTAACACAGGAAATGAAGAACAAAACTGCAAATCTAGGCTATTGTAGAAACAGAAATTTACTTTAATATTCTTGTCAAGAACATGCTATTTCCAAAAAAAAAGTCCCTACCCAAATGGTTAGTATTTCTTTCGCCTTTTATACAGAAATTAATCACCCTCCCACCTCTCCTCTAAATCCTTACTCCCCCTAATTCCTGTCTCTTCTGTCCTAAAGCCCAGGAAGCAGTGGCCCTTGGTACTTGCAGGGGCCTTATATTAAGCATCAATATATCAGTGCTGGGGCCCTCCTCACCCACTGGAAGAGGGTCTACTGCTACTCTCTCAAGGGAGGGTTTAGTTTGGGAGAGGGAGAGACTTCCTCACTCTCTAGCTTTTTAGCAGCTGCTGGAGCAAGCACTACAATGGGCTCTAGAGATGCCTCTAAAATTTGAACTACCTCCAACCCGGAAGCTGCATCTGGAGCTGGATCTCTTGGGAGAGGTGGTACTGCAGGGAAGTCTAGCTCAAGGTCTGGTTGTAGCCTGCCTCTGGAACTGGTGCTTGAGCTGCAAAAGGAGAACTGTTCACCCATGTGACTTCCATCCCATTGCCTTTCAAAATGGGAAAATATCCCACTACCTTTGAGAAGCCCAAGCCCAAACACACAAACCCAGAAACCCTCCCAGACTGCAGTCCACTAGATGTGTGCTCTGAGGTTACTTTCTTTGCTCCTGGCCAAACATTAGCCTCTGAGGTTATTTCTTATGTCCTGACCTGCAGTTTCCCCCAGTACCTGCCCAGGGACACCCACCCCCACTATTGCTCACACTCTGCCTCGTCCTGAATGGCCTCTTGTAAGGTGAAGCTGGGCAAACTGCTCCAGCACTGATCTAGGCAGATTGAGCTGTAGGAAGGCAACCAGCACATGGAGGTCCAGAAAGTCTTGGGGCTGACAGAAATCCTCTGAGAATCCATATAGCTAGGTGCTCATGATGAAGGAGATGGCACTGGGGGTAGTCAGGAGGGAAACAGAGTCAGAGGCCTGGATTTTCCTTCCACACTGCCCTCCCACAGCAATTCACAGCAGGCCAGCCTCATCCCATCCCCAACACCCCAACCCCACTTTGGCTCTCCTGGCAGCAGCAGGCTTGGTCACTGAGCAGAGGTCTAGCAAAGAAGCTCGATTTTAGGGAATTCTGAATCACTATTCCTCCCAGCTCTGCCCTTTTTCAAGAAAGCCTGACATATTTCCCTGTCTGTCTCTCTTGGCTCCTTTCCCCACAGGAATAATTTAATAATTTAATGAACAAATGAGACACAAATTCCTGTCCCCTGGGCTAGCATTCTAGTTGGGGAGTCAGACAGTTACAACACCCATCATAGGCAGTTACTGTACACAGTATGTTAGAAGTAATGCCACTATGGGCCGGCAGGGACTATGGCTGCTCTGTTAATTGCACCTTGATCACAAATGTCTTTTGAATGTGAGATCAAGCAGAGTATGTCCTCATGCCTTTGCTTTCCCAGGGACTGTTGTTTCACCGCAACCTAAAGTTCAAGCTCCAGCATGCTTTGTTACTCTGAGTACCAAGTATGTGTATCTTCCTCTCCCTGATATTATTCTCCTGATAGGTGTGGAGAAAGCCTTGCTCAGCCCTACTGCAGCTGAATTCCCTTGACTGAGATTTGTGAGTGGGTTACTCACCACACCTCCCTTTCTGGGAACATGATCATGGGTTGGAGTGGACTGGGTTGGGAAAACAAAGGTGGAAATGGGCTGTGGTGGGGATGGATGCTTTCAAGGGCTGGACCTCAGATCCTCACCTCTCCTTTCCTCCCCAGGGGCCCAGGGTCTCATCCAGAGTTCTCTTTGAGATCCTTCCTCTTGCAGGGGGAAGCTGCTAGACCTCATTCCTCCAGGGAGTATCATCAGATGTGTGCGACCCAGGATTTAGGCCAGCCCCTCCAGAGCCTCAGTCGCCCAATACACACTGATCCCCACTGTTCATTGCAGACAAGAGACCCTCCTACTGATCCCAAAGTCTACTCAGTTTTTCAGTGGGTCCAGGGTTCCACCATCCCCTTCAGTATGTGGGAGGATAAATCCATACCTAGAGAAGACCAGGTGGCATTACTTCTAACATACTGTGTACACTAACTGCTTATGATGGGTGTTGTAACTGTCTGACTCCCCAACTCAAATGGTAACTCAAGGGACAGGAATTTGTGTCTCATTTGTTCATTAAATTATGCTAAATGCCTAGAGATATGCCTACAAATAGCAGGGCTTGGTATATATTTGTTGAATGTATGAGCCCCAGCCAGTGCCTTCCCAGATGTTTGAGAGGGCCTGAGTCACATCTAACCCCAAGGGACCCCTGTTCTAGCTATATAAAATATAGGGGCCTCAGAGATGGAATCTCAAATCTTCTTTAGAAATGTGAAAATATATTTGACCATGGCCACAGAGACAGAGAGGGATGAGTCAGAGCTCTTCTTCATAAGAAGAGGAAAACAATAAATACAAACAACCTCAGCACCCCATCAGCCCATTACCTAGAGCCAGGTCCCGGTTGAATGCTTTCCATGGCTTATCCCTGTTAATACTCATATTAACCATATGAAGTTTGTCCTCTCTCACCCCACTTGTCAGAGGAGCCAGCTGAGGCTCAGGGAGGTGAAGTGACATTCCCAAGATATACTGCTAGTATGTGGCAAATGGTTGGCTGTGCTGGGGTGAGGGGCTCACTTTGTAAAGATAAGATCCAGGACCTCTTGGGTAGTAGCCAAATCTCTGTAGCTACATAGGAAAGTGTTGATCAAAGAGAAGTCCCCACACTGGAAGGCAGGCATCAGGTATCTCACCAATGTCTCTAGCCTCCCAGCTTTGATTCTTTTCATCAACTTAGTCCTGGCTGAATTCAAAGCCGACACATTTTCACACCAAGATTGGGACAAAGGAGGGACATGTGATTCTTTTTTCTGCTCTGACACCAGAGTCACAAAAGGTAAAATAATGATAATACACCCACGGCTGGCTGGATGTAGGGAAGTCTCCACCTTCATAGATTGTTCTTGGCAACTTAACTGAGATGATCCTTTTTCTGAATTATCTGTCTCTAGTTATTGAAATTTTAAGTATGCACATACTCAACCCAGCATCCCCATTCCTGGGGATCTATACTGATTGTGTGAAGAGCATTAGAATAGGAAGAGAGAAACATGATCTCCCTGCAGCGCTGTTGAAATACAACAAAAAGGAATCACATCAAGTTCTATCAGCAGTGAGAGGCTGAATATCTGTGGTAACATGCTTCCCTTCTTGAACATTCTTCAGTCCAGTCACTTGGTCTCAAGGGGTCACCATGACATGTTCCTTAGGATAGCACTTACAGAAACAGTTTCATATAGTAATATGTCCTCATCCTCATTTGTTAAAAATAGTAATGCTAAGCATGATGTTAAGTGACATTGGAGAATTTATGTAAGGACAATCAGAGTAATACACAGGATGCCTGGGGTTAGGTAATAAACAACCAAAACAATCACAAAATATAAAGACTCTCATGATTCCAAATGAAGTAAAAAGATTATAAAATGCCTTTTCTGTATTACTACCAAAAATGGGGACAGTGGCTGGGCAGTGGGTTTGGGGGAAAGATGTCAGCTCAGATACCTTTGTGAGCAGAACCCTGGACCAATAATCAGGAAAACCCTGGGAGGGAGCCTGGGGAGTTGCCAGGCTAGGGTCTGGGAAGCCCTCCCTTACTGTCTTTGGACCCTGGTTATAGAGACTGCTCTGCACCCACTGTCACCTCTGGCCTGCACTGGCAGCATGGTGCACCTGCTCTTTGCATGATGACATGGTGTAGATGAGTCTCTCATCCAGCTTCTAACTTAATTTCCAGTGGAGCGCTGCTAAGACAGTGCCAAGCCGCCAAGCCTGGAGGGATCAGTTTCCTGCATGGCCATCACCACAGGGGCGATCCCACATGATGTTCTTCTCCCCATATCAGATACAGAATCCTGTCTGCACAAACTTCCAGCCTATGAGGTAAGGAGACACCAGCTGTTGATTAACATCTGGGCAGATTCTCACCTTCCCAGCATTCCCCATCCCACCCTGCCAGCCATGATCTAGGTACGAATATTATAGGCCCACCAGGAACCCATCCCACCAAGAACCTCCTCTTGACCTAGGCCTGACCACCCGTGATATCCCTCCAGTCCACATACACATGGTGGAGTGAGAATTGCTTTGAGGCTGCCCAGACAGAATCCCAGGTGTTTACATCATATTCATTCCCGTGTCCTGTGTCACCCTGTGTTTCCTTTGGGTGTTTTCTGCTAAATGGCCAGATTCTTCTGTGGTGAGGGTTTAGCCAAAGCCTTCAGCATTGGTAAAGTTCTCACTTCAAGTTTTACTGAGGTGAGAGCCCCGGGAAGTAGGCAAACAAGAAATATCTTGTTCTCTCAAACATCTCTGCTCAAGTGAGCTTAGTACGTGGCTATCTCTACCATTTTGGTAAAAGGTTACCAGATTTTCAAGTTCTGTTGTGTTATATCTCCAAAGAAGTGAAGTTACATCCTGGGGTCTCTTTACCTGTGCCCCCACCTTGGATAAAATCTGACCTAAGGCCCCTCTTGGGTTGCTGACTCTTCTCTCCCAATTCATCTATTTAAATCTACACTTACACCAACATTCCTACAGGCAACAGGAGGGCCCAAGAAATTCAAGACCCCAGTATTGAGTAGGTAGACCTCTGTTCAGATCTTCCTCCTTCTCCTACCAATTCTGTGACTCTGGAAAAGTCATTGTTCCTGTTGGGTCTTCACAGTCTCCCCTCCTGAACCATGAGGATCATCCTAGATTGTACTTCCTAGGGAATTTAGCAGATGTATATACCATAGTCTCTATAAATCTTGTGGGATAGTATCACAGATACCGAATATATGAATTTAGAGATGGAAGAATTATAAGAAGGAATGGGAGGCAGCAGGAAGTTCAAACCAAAACAAGGCAGGTTCCTGTTGATGTATTCTTAGAAGAGTGACTTCCCTTTTTGGCTTCATTTCCCAATCCTCACCATGGTGGCCTTGAAATTCAGAAAAATCATGTATCATCCTCTGGCTTAAAATGCTTCAATGACTACCAGTGATATTTAAATCAGATTAAGTGCCTCATTTTAATTTATGTAATGGGCAGCCTGTAAATGACTACCAAGGAACTGTGCCTTCTAGTATACACATCTTTGTCTGGAATTAGTGATTCTCTTGTAATTAATGGAATACGGACAAAGAGATATACCACTTCCAAGATTTATAAACAAACCATCTGTGAATTCTGTCCTGTTAGTTCTCTATTTTATTTTGTCCACATGTATCTATATCATTTCTATCTATATCTCTTTCTCTCACTCTGTTTCCCTCTCTCCTATCCCTCTTTCTGGTAAACAAGCTGTGATGTTATGGGCTGCCTTGTGCAGAGGTCCATATGGTAAAAAACAGAGGGAGCACCTGAAAAACAAGCCCTCAGTTGAAACTGAAACCTGTCAGTAAAACATGAGTGACCTTGGAGTAGATCCTTACCCAGGGGAGCCTCAGTTTTGACCACAGCCTCAACCTTGGGAGGAGGTGACAGATGTTGCTAGGTTCCTCCAAGTTAGGAGAGGTGGGCTGGACTGGCCCTGGATTTGGCAGCAAGTAGATAGTTGGGGATTGCCAAGAACAAAATTGGGGATACAGGTTATGGTGGGGTCACAGACAAAGGTCATAAACACTAAGCTGTGAACTGGAAGGCAGTAGGCTAGGACAGTCATCTGGTAAGCAGCAGTTGTCAGTTAAACTGTTGCTGGCTGATGGAGTTTTTTGTGCTCTAAAATTCTAAAGAGGAGGCATGCTTCAGTGTAATTACATGAGCCTCCAAATGCAGAGAAGTGAAGAAGAAGAGGATATCAGAGTGATTGCAGGCATGAGAAAGACTCCAGCCTCCACTGCTGCCTTGAAGATGGAGGGAGATGTGGAAAGCATGAGAAAGAAACAAAGTTTTCCAGTCTCTGAAATGACTTTAAATGCGAACTTTCCCTAGAACCTCCAGGAAAAAACAGTCCTGGGGACCACTTGATTTCTGTCTGGTAAGGCTCTGAGCAGAGCTAACCTTGCCCAGACTTCTGACACACAGATACTGCTGGGTAATAAATGGGTTTTGTTTAATTCCATTATGTTTCTAGCAACTTCCTATTTGGCAAAAAAAAAAAATAATTATAATAATAATGTAAGCTATGCTTTTTTTTTTTTAATTAGAGAGATGTTTGTTTTATAGCGCAATCATGCATAAAATACAGGATTTGCATATACAATCCTACCATTGACACCTTGAATTGGTTTGGAACATTTTTTACAATTGATGATGGTACATTTCTATAATTTTACTATTGACTATATTCTATGGTTTAACACAGAGTCACTGTTTGTATAGTGCAGTTGCATGGATTTTTTGAAAAAGGTTTTATTCTATTACCTTCTATACAATCTAACATTTCCCTTTTGAACCACTTTCAGATACTTATTTCATTGCTCTTAATTATGTTCACAATGTTGTGCTTTCATCACTACCGTCTCATACCAAAACATTATAGTCAACCTAAACAGTGTCCCTATACAATGTAAGCCTTAACTTCCTCTTTCCTATCCCTACTCTGTCCTCTGATAAATTATATTCTAAATTCTCACTCTCAGTTTGCTTATCCTAATTATTTCATATCAGTGAGATCATATATATTTGTTCTTTTGTGTCTGGTTTATTTCACTCATCATGATGTATTCAAGGTTCCTCCCTGTTGTTACATGTATCAGAACTTCATTCGTTTTTATGGCCCTCTTCACCTTTCCATCCTAACTGGTCTTTTACCTCTATAAGCACTCCATTTAATATTCCATAACAGATAAACAGGCCAAAAGATACATTCTGGCAATGACTCCTAGAAAGAACTCTTTTACAAAGTCCAAGAAAAAGTTTTCTGCTAAGAAGTTCCCATGATTAGCATTATCACAGCCCAAAGGCATTTGCTGACTGGATTTTTCACTTTGGCATTCTGTCAGGTGTACTAGACATAGTCCCTGATCTCTGCAACTGGAGATGCCAACCAGGTACTGCAGGCTTGACCCAAAGAATTAGGCAATGAGTGTTTGTCCTAAGGTTCCCTTATATTTGGTAAAAAATGACCTTATACTATGGTGACAGTCCTTGAGAGTCAATTAGGTATTTAAGACCCCCTTTCATTCTAAAACTAGCCCTGGTTCTAGGCTGTTGCATTGGGGAGAATGAGAGCAGACAAGTGAATGATGAGAAGGAGATGCCAAAAGGACCCATATTGGTCCAGGGCATAATCAGTCTCCAGAGGGAGCAAACCAGTTCATAGAACATGATGTGTGAGTCTTCCCCCTTTTGAGCCTGTTTGTATCTGCTCCTTGAATCCTGTCCTTGTCCCTGGCTTGTGCCTCTTGGCCCTCCTGTGGACTGGCCCTCTGGCCACACTTTCAGCAGCTTAACTTTTTTTGGTCCTGGTAACAGCCCAGCATAGCACCTTGGGCAAGAGATTTGCAGGAGTAGAGGACAGAGCTGTTCTATGCAGGGAGAAATGACCAGAGAGCTGTCTCTTCCTAAGCTTAAGAGCAGTGAGGGCTTCCTCCAACCAGATGGGTCAGAAGGGGACATTGTCTGAGGATGGGAGGAAAGTTAAAAGGAGGAGATGTGTGTGTTTGTATGTGTGTGTGGTCATGCTTCTGTTGATGTGTGTGTGCATGCATATGCCTATGTATCTGTCCAGGGGGATTGGTTTTTCCCCCTTTGGTAGAGAAGTTGTGGGTTTACAGAATAATCATGTATACAATATCAGATTCCTATATACCACCCCAACATCAACACCTTGATTGGTATGGGACATTTGTTACAATTGATGACAGTAAATTTTTAAAATACTAGTATTAGACTTTATAGTTTAACTTAGGGTGCACTGTCTAGTGAATTCTTAAAAAATTTCTATTCTGTTATATATACAATCTAACATTTCTGCTTTTAATCATATTCATATACATATTTCAGTGCTTATTTATCTTTTTTTAAAGATTTATTTATTTTGGCCCACCCTGAGATGGCCCCCGTGTCGGTCTGCTTGCTGTGTCTGCTCATCAGTTCTTTAGGAGGCACTGGGAACCAAACCTGGGGCCTCCATTTAGGAGGCAGGCACCCAATCACTTGAGCCACGTCCACTCCCTTATCTTATTTTAAATTGTATTGTTTATCTAGATGAAAATTTATTAAGGCTCAATAATAGCGTTGCTATATCCAAACTGATAATGTGTAGCCTTTTAATTATAAATGTGATGAGCACTCATTGTATGTTGAGGAAAATAAAGTAGGGCACAGACATTAAAGATTTCACTTAACACTGTGTTGTGGGGAGAGTCTTGTTACTCAGTTTTCTATGAGTGAACATAATTGCATCTTTGGGACAGAGACTACCTTTTGAAATGTATATTTAAAAGTGGATCATATCTTTATAGTGGGCCACTTTCTATCTTTGTGATTTTGAAGGAAATAAATCTGTGGGCACTTTAGTTTGGCATCTGTGCAGCACTCCTGAACACAATTGTCATGAGAGAATATGTTAACTTAGCATGTGCTTGAGTCAGGAGTGAGTCTGAGCAACAAGTCCTACTTCCCCAGAGCTTATGATCTATAACAAACACCATTACAGAGCCTTAAAAGGGAATTCAGATTGACAACTGCACACATGAGCAAATATGAACATAGAAAATACGTGATCATTGTCTAATTTTTGTGCATTAATTCAGAGGTAATTGTGAAGGGACAGAAGAACTGTAGATTTGTGCAAATAAATGCAAATCAAATAAATTTAAAAACTCCAGACGAAACCCAGCTGCTGTGCCTGTAGTTAATAGTGATTCTTTCATTTTTAAATAGTTGGAAAACTTTTTTAAAAAGAACAATATTTCATGGGATGTGTAAAGTATATGAAATTCAAATTTCAATATCCATGAAGAAAGTTTTCATGCCTTTCCCCTTCTGCTGGGTGGTTGGAGATGAGCACTACTATTTTGGAAGCCACTTGTTGAAGATGGCACAGACCTGGGTCCTTGAATCACTTCTTAAAAAAGGTCTCTGTGATCAAGAAACAATATTAGATTGTACTGTGAGTTAAAAAAAAAATAGCATTTTAATTTGCCATGACAGAAATATTGTGATTTGTGTGTAACATCAACTAAAGGTATTTTAATCGACCAGCCATCCCCTCTCCATGTGACATGGTACACTGCTTATTTGAGGGAACAAATTTTAACTTCATCAGGGCTTGATAGGGCTGTCATTGTGCTCTGCCTTTATCTGTCCCAGGTGTAACTCACAGGTTGAGCTCAAGACCCAAACTAAGTTGAGTTCTCCATTAACTTGCTTGTCAGAAAAGTTCAGGGATAAGCTCATGACTAAAAATATGAGAGTCTCTTAAGCCTCAGTCAAAATATTGTCCATGTGAAAAGAGTTTTCCTCTTCCTTTGGACATAATGGTGGCAACTTGTCCTCTGTAATGTAGTAAGCTGGCTCTAGTATTAAGATGATAAAGGGAGGAAGGAAGAGCTGAGAGCCAGAGGGAGGGGAAGCCCTCATATTAGTGGGTCTCTGAATTTAGCTGTACCCAAAGCCAGTGGCTGGGTAAACTGGCCAGGTGAGCCAAAAATTCATTACAATTTTAAAATTTTAATTTCCATTTAGTTGTTTAATGTGCTTAAGGAAAATGTGTTGGATTTTTGTCTGTTTCAATCAAAGGAGTATTGACTAATGCCTTGTCCCACTGCAATGCTAGTTCTGACCCAAAATAGAAATCTCATCACTGCATTGCTGATATCCTATTCCACATCCCTTTTTTCTCCAATCTGCATTTCTCCAAATCTCCCTAAATGTTCTTTCAACTTCCATTTTTGCTTCCCTATAACTCATTCTTCATATAGCAGTTAACATAATCCAAGAAGTGGACATTGTACTGCCTAAAACTCTCTAGTGTCATTTCTTTAGTATTAGAATATAGTCCAGAATTCTTTAACCAGAGCCTGCAGGCCTGACAGGACCTGGCACTTCCCTGTTCCTTCAGTCTCATCTCACATCCCTCTCCCCTCATTCTTCACAGGGCAGACATCCTGGATTCTCTATTTCCTGGACCACTCTAGAAGCTTCTGTACTTTGGGGCATTGCACCTGCCCCATCCACCTGGGATGTTACTTCTTTGTTCATATGATGGCTTTTTCTCCTCCTCTAGGCCTCAACTAGCAGACATAACTTCTTCAGAGAGGTTTCCCCTGACCATCCTTTTTAAACTTCTTTATTTCCTTCATAAGAGTGTTTGTAATTGTCTTAGCTATTTATTTATTTTTATGTTTGTTAACTGCCTCTTATCATTAGAATGTAAGCTTCAAGAAGGCAGAAACCTGGTTTGTGCCATCAAGAGCTGAATTTGGGTACTGTGTCTAGTACACAGTTGCTGCTAAATGCATAACTCTCCTCACCCTGTGGCAGACTCTGATAGGTTCTCACTATGCTTATTGAACACCACCAGACTAGAAATTCTCTTGGTTCTTATGTGTTCTATGGTTTAATCATCTTCGTCTAATAAGGGAATGCAAATCAAATATAATACCTTGTTTAACCTTCGCTTAGGTTGGAGTGACGGAGGGTGATATTGTCAGAAATTCAGAATTGCAGTTGTTTCCATGAAATAATTTTCCAATGGGAAGTTAATACTGTATATTAACTTCTTTGAGCCCCCACCCCCAACTCTCTTTTGCAATGTATCAGTATTCTGAGTTAGCAAAAGGTCCTGTATAAATCAAACAATACCAGAAATTGGTCAAGTCATAATGATGCAATACATGTTGACCAGTGCATATCTTTAAGAAAACTGTAGAAAATCTTTTGATATACTCAAATCTCTGGTCTCCCTTTAAGGCCTGTTTGCACATAGTACATCTTAACAAGGAGAATTTCCAGTAAGCATAAGCTTTACTTGGTTTTCTAAATTTGTTTTCCTAGTAAAAGATTTATTGCCTATTTCCTGTTTGGAGAGGTAGGAAATAGCTTAAATCAATACTGCAATATTTTTTTCAGTTTGGAAATGAGCTTTTATTTTCTATTTCTCTCTTTTCTAGCCAAAAGGTGTTGATTTTTTATTATGACTAATATCTTCAGATTTCTTTGTAAAAAAGGTAAAATATAATAGAAGTTTAGTTGGAAAACTAATTCTATATGAGAAATTTTAATGACACTTTATTTAAAATAGCACAATATAGTTTTGTTTCAATAGATGATGTTCTCACCTTCTAAACATTAGTATTTTTATTTCATTTCTGGATGGCTTACATGAATTCTTCCTCAAAATGGCTTTACTTTTCTTCTCCAGAGTTTCCTTGAATTAAAAAGTGGCTTGAGGGAGATGATATGAGTTAATACTTCAGTTTTGTTGTAAGTGAATACTTGTACATTTCTTTTTTTTTTCCTTCTTCTTCTTCTTTTTTTCTTGAGGTACTGGGACCAGAGATGGAACCTCGGACCTCGAATGTAGGAAGCTGATGCTCAACCACTTGAGCTCCATTCTAGTGAATACTTGTGAAGAGCCTCCTTTCTTTTTTTTCCAGAAAGGTCAAAATTTAACCCAGGCACATGAATTTTGAACTCTTTAATACTGGAAAGATGTGGGCAACTGTATGACCAATTTCCTGTTTTTCTCTGTAGTTTGACTTTGGCTGTATTAGTTGTCATAATGGCTATAGGTGAAATAGAGATGGGCTTTTTTGTTTCAGTTATGAAATAATTTCTAAGTAGTTAAAATTCTGTGTTACTCCCAGCACAGGGAGAATCTTACTAGTATCCAGGTTTCTGGAGATGCTGAGCAAGTCTTGCTCTCACAAGGGGATCAGGTCAGGAGGGTGAGTGCAGGCTGACATGCAGCCTCTGCCTGCCCTGGCATGGAGCTACTTCTCCTGGAAGGAAGGGGATGTGTCTGCTTCTAATTCCCACAGTGCTGCCCTGTAGATTAGTGCAGGTCCTGCTAGCAGCCTTTCTCTCCTTGAGTCCTGGTTAGGGCACTGTTTTTGGTGCTTATTTCTGTCTTTCTCAGGGAGGGCTTCTCCCAGTTTGTGGGGATGAGTTGAGGAATTGAAAATTGTTTCTTTATTATGCTCTCCTTATTTGTCTTTTCCTCTTAAACTCTCCATCCTAGAGTATCTTCTAGGGGCTTATCTGCAAAACCGTAAAGACATATGGCCCCTCCTGTGAGTCTGATCTAGGTTTTTGGCATGCCATTAGCTTTAAAACCTTCTCTTTCTCCCGATCTCCAATAGCCTCTACAGATCAGTTTCCTTTAAAAAAGCTCCATTCTTCCTCTGCCCATAGGAAACTTCAGGGTTTTGAATTGTTTTTCCTATTACCCTAAACATATATGCTCTATGATGAGTAGGTGACAGTAGTTATACAATTTTTTCACTTCACCATGCTCAAAACTAGAAATAGAGGGGTTATGTAAAGGGCAGAGTTCTTTCTTTTGTCTTTGGAACAATGTTATACTTTGAAACCCAGGACACATTTCTCCCAGTGTCTGAACATCAAGTTTTCATGGTTCAACTAAGAAGTGTATTTCAGGTTTCTTAGAGGACAACAGACCCAAGTTATCAGTATTAGAAAGGAACAGCTGTCCCAGCTTCAATGGGGATAATCCAAAACCAACCTCCTTGTATAACAGAAGACAGTCTATCCCTGTTTGATAACCAAATGGCTAGCATGAGAAGGAGACAGCACCCATCTGACTTAATAAAGAACCAACTCCTTATTCTCATCTCTGCTGCTAAGGGTCAGAACTGATGTTAGTGAGGTTTAAGATTCCAGAGACTTAGTCCATTGCTTGAGTTAATAGTAATATCCTAACAGGGCTACCTATGCCCAGGTGTACATTCCCACCATCGTGTCCTTCCTGGTTCTCTACTCACATAGCAATTCTTGGAGTAGAGGCAAAAGCTAGCGGCTGTGTGGGTCACACAGGCTAGAGCTAGAGTGAGACCTGTGGGAGGCAACAGGGAGCTAACTGCAAGAATGAGGACAAAATTGAACAGAATATACTGAGGTAAATGAACTCTAAATCCAATTGGAGTCAGTAAATGTCCTGTTGACTCCTCTGTCCCAATAGCAGAAGACTGGGCTTGAGTGGTTAGAAGAAGGGCGTGGCAGGCCTCTGTAGAAATATCACCTCTGGACTATTTCAATCATGGAGACAAGTGTGGATTTTTTAATTCTCATAAATACTAAGTGCCGGCCACTGGCAAATGTGGGACCATGGTTTGAAGAGGCCTTCTGATTTGGGTACACCAAGAAGCAGGTACCCTCTCCCTTAATTTTAGATGGCTTATGATCACTCTGCTCAGGAGAGGTGCCCCCTCTCCTGAAGTTGCAAGCACTTCTTGGATCTGCCTTCATGACAAAATTTTGGCTTGGAGTGGAGATGATGCAGCCTGCTGTGGTGAACAGCAAGGTAAAAACCAGGCAGTGTCTTCAGTGGAGGCCTTATAGGGAACTTTTGGAAATGGGCCATGGTCTACAACTTAATGTTGAAATAAACTGAGCAAAATGACTTAACAGACTGCCTCTCCCAACAGCCTCTGTCCAGGCATGGCCAATCCCATACCAATGGCTGGCTGGGAAAGCTGGTAATGTGTGATGTCTTTGGCTTTGTGCATATGTCAGGCTAACTCAGCAGGAGCTTTATCTTGAGAGAATTACTAGCCTTTTCTTGGGAAAAAGGGGCAGAAATCCACGATAAGAATCTGAAAAGTAGGTGGCTAATCGTTTAGGTTTTTGAGTAGAATTAAAGCATCACTCCCTGCCATCCCTGCTCCCAAGACATAGGAGAGAAGTATGCATATAGACCATCTCCCTATGGCTGCAGGGGCATGCTGGCCATGGGGGGCTGATGCCTACTAGTGAAGTTGATCTTGCTCTGTCTCTTTATTTTTTTTTTGAAATTCTTTTTTTTTACAATTAATATTTTTTTATTTTTAAAGAAGTTTTAGAATATATAAATGTTACATAAAAATGTAGGGGATTCAAATGTGCCCCACTCCCTCCCCCTTCCACACTTTCCCACATTAACAAGATCCTTCATTAGTGCAGTATGTTTATTACACTTGATGAATACATACTGAAACGTTGCTACTACCCATGGTCTACAATTTACATTATAGTTTACACTCTGTCCTGAACAATTTTGTAGTTTATGGCAAAATATAAAATGGCCTGTATCTGTCACTGCAATATCAAGCAGGACAACACCAATGTCCCAAAAATACACCTATTCTTCCCACTCCCATCCCTCAGAATCTCTGGTGGCCATTGCCTTTATATAAATGACAAAAATTATTCCATTGCTAGAATAACAAAAAGTCTATAATAGAATAATAATAAGTCTACTTTAGTGCATTGTTCACTCCCCAATCTTGAGGATTTAGTGATGGTGATCCCCAATCTGCTTCTAATTGAGAGAGAGCTTAGATTCTATGGGGCAGATGGATGGAACTATCTTTTTTTTTTTAATAGTTTTTTTTTTTATTTTTTAAAAGATACTTAGATTACATAAATGTTGCACAAAAATTGTAGGGATTCCCATGTGCCCCACCTCCCACTCCCACAAGTTGGGAAAACTAACATCTGTATGGAGTGCTTGACACTTCTTAGGTATTTCTGCTAAACTGGAGATGGTAATAGATGTCTGTTCTCCCAAAAGTTTGGTGCAGTGAGCAGTCACCAAGAAGGTACCTCATGGCATGGTAGAAGCATAAGGGTCCTTCAATTCAGTAATCCTGGAGTGATGTGAGCATGCTGGGGCATGAGAGGCTGACTGAGGTGTTTGCCACCCTCTAGCTCTATGGGGACAAATGAGATGTGAGAAACCCTCCTGTTAACAAGGATGAAGTGGCATAATGGCTGAGGATGGAGATGTGAAAAGTAAGTCCTAAGAATAGTAGACAGACTTTATCCTGGCTCCTGGAGGCTCACTCTCACACCACCCAACAACCACTGTTGATGTCTCAAGGGTCTCAAATGACTTCCAAGGGGAATCTGAGGCTGTTGTGCAGTGAGCTCCATCCAGCCCAGGTTGTTTTTGGGGCCCATGTTAGATTGCTTTTCACTGAATGCAGAATCATTGCTGGTGTTGCTGAAAAAGAAACAGTTAAAATGAGATAGTTATCCACAAGTGAAAAACAGTGTTAAAAGGCAGATAAGAACAAAAGCTAGGGGAGTAGCATGTAGCTTAGTTGGTACATCTTTCAGTAAGGAGGCTTTGCAGACTCAGATGTTTTGAGCTAAATGGCACAGTCTGGGGAAGTTCACTACTGACCCCCTGCTAAAACTCATTTGTGCCCACATTGAACAGCACAACCAACAGGACAGAGACAGTGACAAAACCATGCCACTTTTAGTCTGGTTTGCTTGGAGCGTGTGAGCATTATACCCAACTGGGAAAAACTTTTTAACGAGTAGAAACTCCCTGAGAAACTGTTCATGAAGCCAAAACTGCCTTTCAGTTTAAGGTGACAGATATGGCTATATGATTCTATTCCTTGTCAGGACATGAATGAGAGTCCTGCCTCAAACAACCCAGGAGGCATTCATGAGACAAGGGCCTCTTCCAGTGGAAGACACACCTACCCCTTTTGTTGTCCCAGTGGATGACCGTGAGAAAGGTGGTGGACAATATCCACCACAATATCGCACTTTGGGTTGGAAGTAGCAGCACAGAATCAGCCATCATCAGGGAGGCAGGCAGGGACAGAGGGAAACCAGGCCACAGGAAGATGCACTGAAGGGCCATATTGGGAAGACAAAGAATGAGTAGGGAAAGACAAAGGAAGGGGTAGGGCCCACCTTTAGGGCTCTGTGACTTTGGTTACAGAAACATGGTTGACAAAGCAGAAATTGATGTGATCCTTGCAGAAGAACACTGCTAATGCCAAAGCTACCAGAAAGAAGAGTGTCCCTCTATGTTAGAGGTTAAGGCCCTCCTAGGAGCCATGAAGAGCAGGAGGGGAAAGGGTGGCAGGACTGTAAACATTTAGAAACTACATAGTTGCTTCTGTGTCCTTGGACTGTGTACACAGAGGGATGCATGGGTTCCTGAGGCTTCTCTGTGCCCCAATGAGGACAGTGAGGAAGACAGTTTAACTGTGAACATAGTGAGTCAGATATTCTCCTTGACTGTTTCCCAATATTACTCCCTTTAAAAAGAGTAATTAAGGACCTTGCCACAGTCTCAGAGTCCTACCAGGAAGAAGCATCCTTATGCTAATTTTATGGTGTAAAGGAAAAGGGAGAGATCCAAATTTTTGGAGTGCTCTCAGATTCAGGTGACCAAGTGACAGTTCTTGGGGACTCACAGTGGCAAGGGAAGACTGGTGGCACTGGGTGTTTTACAATGAAGTCTGTGACGCATGGAAAGCAAATGTATATGCCTGTGTGGGTGGGGCACTTTGGGTTGTTTCTGGTGCCAGTGGTAATGGTTCCCACTGCTGAGTGCATTACATAGGTCTTGACATTTTGGCTGCTTGAAGCATAGAACACCACCATTGCCTGAGGGGTACACCTTCTCACAACAAAGAATTCAAGCCATAACCATAGGAGATGTCCACTCCCTTTTGCTACCTGAATTACCCAAGCCTTTTTGGGTTATTCATCAAAATTGGTATTGCTACTTAGGTGGAAAAGGAAATTACTCTATTGGTTCTGGATGTGCTACCTGCAGGAGTGTTAAGAATCATCTTGTCACCATTTAATAACTCAGTCTGGCTCTTTAAAAAGATATGAGGGCCTTAAAGGTTAGCAATAGTTCACCACAGGTTAAAATTCTGAGGTGCTGCCTTTGGGCACTCCTTTACCTGATATCACTGCTGTCAGTTAGATGGTGTTAGGCCCCTCAGGGAACTAGCATGGTGCTGTTGACCTGGCTAATGCCTTTTTCTCAATACCTTTGTGGGACAAAGATGAATATCACTTTGCATTCATGTGGAATGGCCTACAGTATACAACTCATATGCTTCCTCGGGGATAGTTGAGTTCCTCTGCAATATGTTACCAATGGATAAGCCTGGATTTGCAACAGGCTCAGTTAACTGAGAAGTACTTGTCAGCCAATATATTGATGGTATCCTCATTGCAGGCTCCACTAAGGAACTTGTTGAATGTGTCCTACACACTATAACAACTGCAAATTGGACAGTCATCCCTGACAAGGTCCAGGGGCCTACCCAAGAGAAGCAATTTTTAGAGGCCACTTGTGCTGTTAATCAGAGGAGCACATCAGACAAAGTCAAGTAGAAGTCATTGTCACTGACAACTCCTATTACCAAGACAGTGGCCCAACAGCTGAAAGGCATGTTTGACCACTAGACAGAACATGTGATACATCTAGGCATTCTTTTGTACACTCTAGTTAAGGTCCTCACAAGGCAGCCACCTTTGAATGGGGCCCTCAATGGTGAAAGGCTCTCAAGGCTGTGCACCATGCAGTGGCACAGACTCTTCCACTGGAGCCAGTGGAGCTTGTCAGTCCTATGGAACTAATGGTGTCGGTGACTCCTACCTATGCAGATGGGAGTCTGTAGCACAAGAAAATACTACTGGAGTAAATTTGCCCTTGGGTTTTAGATATACAAGCTCTCTAAGGTTGCCACTAAGTATCCCTCCTTTAAACTGAAGCTTTTAGCCTATTCTTGGACCTTAGTCCATCATCATGTGGGTAATCACTAATCCTATTTAGTGCAGGTTCCTAAAAGCTCCATCATTAAGTGGAAATGGTGTGTATAAGAGCAAGCCTCAGTAGGTCCTCAGGGAGTTATCTGGCTCCATGAAGAAAATTCTGCTTTGCTGGAGGGGCCTGAAGAGCTGACAAGGGATGATCCTACCCCTCCCTCAGCTAAATAGGGCAGTTAATCTGAGTATGACTTGGTTCTCTGATCAAACTGCAAAACACAGAGCTGATGGAGTCTATTGGGTCACTGTAGCCATTTGCCTCAAGAATGGCCACCTTTTGACTGAGACCGAGTGAGTGGGTTGTGCCCATGGGTTGAACTCCATGTGGTGGTGATGGTTGTGCAAGCTACTCCAACAACAACTTTCTGCTACATATGTATAGATTAATAAGATCTTGCAAACTGACCATATATAATATGCAGTGACTGGCAAATCAATGATTCGATGATAAGATGCTGCTTATAGGACAGGGGCTTTGGCATCAACTTGTGAATTGGGAAGGAGATCAATTTCTCAATATTGTTGACACCCATTGCAAAAGGCCATTTGACTATGGACAGTAGTATATAGTTATATATTAATAATCTCCAAGTAAAGGTTAAAAAAAGGAAATATACTAAGGGAACAAAACTAGACACAAGGTACTACATATTGCTTGACTTTATCTATACAATATATAAATACAGATAAACTAGAGAGACAGAAACAGAACAGCAGCTATATACAGCAGGGGAAACATAAAGTGATTGGGTAGTGATGAGTTTTTCTCTGTCTATTCTTTATTTTTTTATTATTATTATTGGAATAATGAAAATAGTCTAATAATGATTGAATTGATGAATGCATAACAATGTGATTATACCAAATACCATTGATTGTACACTTTGGATGGAGTGTATGGTATATTAACATGTATCAATAAAATTGATTTGTTTAAATTAGTAAATAAAATAAAGAGGTCAGGATACTTCTCATTTTGCAACAGAAAACAAAGGCCACTTGGAGCAGAACATGAGTGAAATTCTAATACTGACCAACCATGCATCCAACAAGTTGCCAGAATTGCCTCGTAGATATACCACAGAACAGGACACAGTAGCCCAACTCAGATACAAGAATGTGACAAATTATGAGGACTCACAGAGGAAGAGACAGAGGCCAAAGACACAGCACATTCATATGACTCCTGACAATGAGCTCAATCCACCCAGCAAGGTGTGGTGGGTCACATCACCTGGGACATGGGCTGTGCATGAGAGTGGCAACTCGAGCACAGCAGACTTCTTATCATATATGCACATAAAAAATCATACTCATAGTGAAACAAGGAAGAAAGATTCAAAACTATACAGTCCTTGTTTCTGTAACTGGTCACATGGTCAAAGTTCAAGGAAACCTTCCAGTTTCTGGCTTAGAGAATTCTGCATAGGTGGTGGTGACATTCTTCCTGTAAAGGAAGACAAGAGCAGAACTGTGGGACAGTAGCTTTAGTTTGAGATATCTGTGAGAGTCCAGTCAGAAATTTGTATGTGGTACTCAGTGGAGAGATCTGAGCTAAATGTGAGAAGTTGAGAGTGACTGGCATATTGATTCCTTTGAAACCATAGATTTGGAAGTGGTCATTGAAATAGAATATGTTGAATGTAAAGTAAAGTGATGTCAACATGTAAGGGGTCGCCAAAAGAAGAGGTCGCAGAGATGTAAGAATGCGAATTAGGAGGGAAAACCATCGGGAATATGGGCAAGCCAAGATGGTGGAAGGAGAAGAATATAATCAAATCTGTAATCTATTGTGGTGCAATATCAGGAAGAAAAGCTCAAGGATGATAAAGAAAAGTGGCCATTTCATATGGGAATATGGAGGTAATTGGGAATTGGGAATACCCTTTGGAAAGAGGTTTGAGTGGTTTGCAAGGGTTCAGCAAGTTGAAAAACATAGAGGATGAAATAGAGATGAATAAGTGGGAAGGAGTGCATGCGATTTTTTCTAAGAAAGTGAGCCCTGAAAGGAGAGCAAGAGGAGGGCAGTACTTAGAGTGGTGGAGACCTTCAGGAAAGTATTATGTTACTGTTGAGTGAGGATTCAACATAGAGGAACATACGCTTATGTGCCAAGGGAAAGCCAGAGAGAGCAAGAGGGTGACCACCAAAAGGATTGACAAGTTTTTTGAGGCAGGAGCAGAGGTGACATAGCCAAAGTCCAGAGCATTAGGGCCAGCAATACTTTTTACTTTAGTCTGTTTATCTTTTTGAACATTTCCCTAAGATTCAAAATTTAGGACAGATTTAATATATTGGTGTATTAGTCAGTCAAAGGAATGCTGATCCAAAATACCAGAAATTGGTTGGCTTTTATAAAGGGTATTTATTTGGGGTAAAAGCTTACAGTTTACTGGGCCATAAGCATAAGTTTCTTCCCTCACCAAAGTCTGTTGCTACATGTTGGACCAAGACAGCTGACGACATTTGCCAGGTTTCAGGCTTCTTGGGTTCCTCTCTTCCCAGAGCTCCATTTCTCTCTGGGCTTAGTGCCTCTGTTTCCTCCACAAGGTCAGCTGTAGACTATGAAGCTCTCTAGGCTCTGCCTCTCTCCACCAGGCCAGCTGTGAACTGTCAGGTGAATGGCTCATCTCTTTTCCAGGGGCCTTCTCTCCTTCCTCATTAGAACCCCAACATCAAAACTGCTACAACTCTGTCCTTTGCCATGCCTTTTATATTTGATTCCCCACCCACCAAGGGGTGGGGCTCAGCACCCTACTGATGTGGTCCAGTCAATGCCCTAATCATAACTTAATCATGCCCAGATTAACAGAACAGTTTACAAGCATTATCCAATATTTATTTTTGGATTTCATAACTATATCATACTGCCAAACTGCTACACTCCAACCTCTGAATTCCAAAAATACATTACAATAGTCAAAAAACCTTAAATCAGTAACAATGCAAGTACAACATCATATCATAAACATTTTAAAGAAATATACTTCATCTTGAGGTAAAGTCCTTTCTAGCTGTAGACCTCTGAAGCTTATAAAATCATTTATCTGCATCCAATACATAAATGGACAGACAAAGGATAAATGTTTTCATTACCATAAGGAGAAATTGGGAGGTTAAACATGAGTCATGGGTGCTCTACAGTTCAGTAAACCTGCAGGGTATCCTCCATTCAATTTCAAAGTCAGAGTCATTCTTAAGATGATGGTTTCTTCTCCTTGGGGCCACATGTGAACCCACCCTTTCCACAGGCTTGCCCAATGGCCATTTTCTTGGTTCCACCCTCATCAAGCATCTGGGTGTTGACCAAGCTCCAGACCTCACCCTCCAAGAGTGTTGGGGTGATTGCCACACCTTACCCAATCTTTGGGTTTGTGTCTTAACCCCCCTAGTACAGTGAAGTGAAGACAACATTCCCCCTAAACTTTGGCATACAGGCTCAACTCTCTCAGAACAAGGAGTTGACCACCTGGCCTTCTCTAACCTTTGGCACACAAGCTCAACCATCTCAGAGCAATGAGTTGACCACCTGGACTTCCCTAATCCATGGGGGAGAGGTCCACCCCTCTCAGACCTATGGGGTGTTGACCTTAACCACCCTAATCCTTGGGGAATGTGCTCCACTCTCCCTGCATCCTGGGTCAGCGAAACTCTTCCTGAACATTGGGTGGGAACATCTAACCTCTTCAACTGCTGGGGTAAACTCACCTTCTCTGCACCCTGGGGAGACAAAACTCTCCCAGAACATCGGGTGGGAACACTCAACCTCTTCGACTGCTGGGGCAAACTCACCCTCTCTGTACACACGGGTGGGGCTCCTCTCTTGGCCCAAGGTGATGTCTTAATTCCAGGTATCAGCTTCCATGGTTTTCTTCTTAAACCTGTTTATCCTTCAATCTGTCCTTTCCCTGTTCCTTTTAGTCCAAGCTGACAGTGGTTTTATTCATACAGCACTCTCAAAAATGCTGTTGGTTTAGCTTGCAAGAAGCAGGGGTCCAAGCCATCAGACAGTAAGACTATCCACAGGTCTTTCCATGATCACTGCATCTTCAATCCTGATTTACAAGTTTTCAGGTTTAGCTAAGTCTTCAAATGGGGCACTTTCATCTGGGAACTTGATTTTGAGATGCTTGGAAGTTCTGGAATGAATTTCTTTTTTCTTTGTGCCCAATAATTCAGTCCTGAGCTTATCGCACTCATCTAGCATTTTGCTATAAGCTGCAAGGAGAAGCCAAGCTGCATTCTCTGAGTTTACCTTGGAAAGTTCTTCAGCTAAATTCCCAGGCTCACCATTTTCAAATTCTGTATTTCATATAACACCAGGAGTTAATCTTTTTTTTCCTCTTTTTTATTTATTATTTTTTATAAATATATATGCGTATATGTGCATTTGCTTACATAAATGTTATTTTTATATATATATATTTTAAAGGATGCTTAGATTACGTAAATGTTACACAAAAATTACAGGGATTCCCATGTTCCCCACCTCCCACACCTCCCATAACATCCCACATAAACATCTTTCATTAGTGTGGCACATCACCTGCAATGGATATATACATCATGGGGCTTTGCCACTAAGCCTGGACCATAGTTCATATTGTAGACCACACTCTTTCCCACACAGTTCTGCATGGTGTATGCTGCTGTAAAATGGCCTATATCTGTCATTGTAATATCACTCAGGATAATTCCTGAGTCCTGAAAAAGCCCCTGTATTACAACTGCTTTTCCCTTCCCTGCCCTGAAAGCGTCTAGTGGCCACTGGCTCCACCTCACTGTTATAATTTCTTCCATTGCTTGAATCACAATATGTCTACAACAGAATACCAGTAAGTATACTCTAGCTCATATCTCTTCCCCCAATCCTGAGGAGTCTGGGATGGTGATGTCCACTCTACCTCCAAGTGAGAGTGAGCTTATATCCCGTGGATATGGTAGATGGGATTATCCTGCCTGCAGCCGCAGGCTCTCTCCATTCCCTGGGATGGCCATTGTCCATCATCTTCTCCCCACCAGGTGACTTGGGTGAGTCCATTGAGCTGTAGAGTAGGAGTTACAGCTCCACCAAGATTCCAGGCACAGCTGGCACATGGACAGGACAGAGCCTTCAGTCTCTGGAAGTACACCTACAAACTCCAGCATCACATATAGGTTTGAATAGAAGGGACTGATTGACCATGTGCAGGAAGGACTTATTTGAGTCCAACTCTGTCACTCTCAGGAGCACAGATTCCAAAGCAGAGGCAACTGATAAGGCATCAATCTCTGGAGGTATCCTCCCTTATATAGGACCTGGGTGCCTCAGGAGCCCCTCTGTGTGGGATGATATCCACTTTGGTGTTCTATGAGATCCTACTGAGGTGTGTGTAACTGTTACCTCTGGGATGACCTCCCAACTCTCTTTGAAGTCTCTTAGCCACATGAACTCATTTGTCTTTACCTTTTCCCCCTTTTATTCCTTGTCTTTTTTCCAGTTGTAATGCCAGTTGGCACTTGGTATTAATCCCTCATTGCCAGGGAGGCTCATCCCCGGGAATCATGTCCCATGCTAGGGGGAAGGTAATGCATTCACATGCTGAGTTTGGCTTAGAGAGAGGCCACATTTGAGCAACAAGGAGGCTCTCAGGTGGCAACCCTTAGGCACCCCATAACAGTAGGCTAAGTTCCAATTACAAGAGCAAAGACTCATAAGGCTAGAGTTAATCTTGCTAAGTTCTCTGAAACTTTAAGACATGGATCACATTTCCTCCAGTTTCCAAAAACAGTTTCATCATTTACTGCTAAGGCATCATAAAAAAGTCTCTTTAGTGCCCATATTGCTATAAACAGTCTCTTCAAATTGAGCTAGACCTTTTCCATCAAGCATTTCACAACTCCTCCAAAAAATACCCATTTGTAAAACCATTTCAACATTTTGGTAATTGCAAAAACACTTTCCCACTCCTTGGTACCAAATACTGTATTAGTCAGCCAAAGGGGTGCTGATGTAAAATACTAGAATTGGTTGGTTTTTATAAAGGGTATTTATTTGGGGTAAAAGCTTACAGTTACTGGGCCATAAAACATACGTTTCTTCCCTCAAAAAGTCTGTTGCTACATGTTGGAGCAAGACAGCTGCCAACATTTGCCAGGGTTCAGGCTTCTTGAGTTCCTCTTTTCCTGGGGCTCCATTTTTCTCTGGACTTAGTGCCTCTGTTTCCTCCACAAGGTCAGCTGTAGACTATGATGAGGCTCTCTAGGCTCTGCCTTTCTCCACCAGGCCAGCTGTGAACTGTCAGGTGAATGGCTTATCTCTTTTTCTAGGGGCCTTCTCTCCTTCCTCATCAGAACCCCAACATCAAAACTGCTACACTCTGTCCTTTGCCATGCCTTTTATATTTGATTCCCCACCCACCAAGGGGTGGGGTTCAATGCCCTACTGACATGGTCCAGTCAATGCCCTAATCATCACTTAATCATGCCCAGATTAACAGAACAGTTTTCAAACATAATCCAATATCTATTTTTAGAATTCATAACTATATCAAACTGCCAAACTGCTACAATTGGATAGAGTTCACTTCTTATCTGTTTGTGTATTCCTTACCACAGTAGGCTAGACATACATAGGGTTTCCTCCAATTACTTATTTCATTGAATTATTCCTGAGTTCTAATATCAGGATTGCTGTATTGTTTACAGATCCCAAAATTAGAACATAATGATTCCCTTCAGAATGTAGCCTGAATCATCATCTCAACCTACATTTCCTGCTAATTCCACCACAACTACCATTTCACCAGGCTTATCCTGTTGCTTCTGTCCTGCTCCTGCCCCATAATACTATTATCCCCCAGCCCACTTTACATATAGAACTTCTGGGATAAAATGCAAACTTAAGTCCTACCAAGGCCCCATGTGATCGGCCTGGGCCCTAAAACACCAATTAGATCCTCATTCACTCTTCCTCACTCTCTCTCCTGGTGCTTGAACTAGTGAACTGCTTTCTCCCTTCTGGGCATTTGCCCTTCCTGTGACTACTGCCAGAAAAACTCTTTTGCATGGCTTCTCATTATCCAGGTCTCATCCAGAAGGTCACTTCATCTTCTCATATCAAAGGAAATATTTGTACAATAGACGCTCTATCCTTTATTAGCAATCATAACAGTCATTTTAATTCCTTCTTATACCTGTGTGGAGCAATGACCATCTTTTCTTGCTTTTAATTAGGCCTGCTGGGGATAAAGTGCCTTCAATGTGGCAATGAGTTAACATAATGACAGTTTTCTATATTCTTCATTGTATAACATTTCAGATTGGGATGTACATAAGAGCAAAGAGGTCAGTATTTCTTGTCATGCTCTTTCAGGGCTACCCTTGGGCAGGGCCTAGACACATTCACACAAGGGCTCAACTTCAAATATTGACATCATCTCCAATTAAGACTTTATATTCCTAAATTGTGTATGTTAAAAGATCATTTATACATGTTTACTAGAGGTTCTGAGCAGGGGGAGGAAAAAATAGGAGTAACATGGGGCATTTTGGGGGGCATTGGAATTGTTATGCAAGTTATTGCAGTGACAGATACAGGCTGTTATATATTTTGTCAAAACCTATAAAATTGTACAATGCAAAGTTAGAATTAAAGATGTAGGATAGTAGCAAACTTTCAATATTTGTACAGCAGCTGAAACAAATGTACAACACTAAGAAGTTATTAAACGTGAAAATATAGGAGGGGGAGAGGATGGGGTATATGTGAATCAGCTCTACATTCATTGTAAATTTCTGTGATCTAAAATTTCTTTAAAAATAAAGTTTATTATGTGAAAATAAAAGATCATTTATAAAGTGTAATACATTTGAAGCAGACCTGTTATATACAGTCACAAGTAATCTTTAGACCATTCTGTATAGTTTTGAGGAGTGGGAAAAGGAACAATTTTATTTTATTTTTTTGCTGTTTTTATTGTTTGTTTTCTAAGAAATGCATTTATATTTATCATAAACAATCCAACCACTTGACCTTTTTTTTCAATTCAAACACAATATTTAATTATCATATTTTACAGAATCCAAGGATATGGAAGTACTCAAACAACTATACTAAAGAAATATATATTTGTAAAATGCTACCCTATTAAACAAAGTTCAATAAGAACATCAATTAAATGACAGCAGTAAAACTAAAATGAGATCAATCAAAATTACTTTTAAAGACCAAAAACCTTGATGTAATAGAGGATGGACAACAATCACAGCTATGAAAACTGAATCAAACCTTCAGGCTCCTGAAGGTTACAGCTGGAATGTCAGGTACAAGAGGGCTATTTGGGAAAACCTGGGCCTTCAACACTACTTTTGCCAATATTTCCCTGATATAATCATTTTCCTTTTTTAGCTCATTGACATTTCTCTCAGTGGACAGAGCTTTCAGTCCCCTTTCTTGAGCTTTCTTCTCATAATATATCATCTGGTTGTGAAAGAAGGAATTGGTGCTGTCCAATTCTTTTTCCATGTCTTCAGCCATCTTCCTATGGAGGTTTTGCTTCTGATATGTGAAGTTTATGTTTCTGTATACTTCACGAAGTTTCTTCTCTATTTCTGAGCAGTAAGATCCCTCCTCCACTGAATTTCTCTCAAATTGCAGCACATGTTTTGGATGAACCTCAGAAAGTGTATGAAGTTTCTTCTGAAGCTTTTCAATCTCATTTTCCAGGTGTGAATTTTCTGACTGCAAACATGCTTGCTGATTCTGCAGACTTTTTATGTGCCTTGTAATCTCTTCAGTCATTCGATTTTCTTCATATACTTTCTTGAATGTTTCTAGTTTCTCTCTTTCCAGCCTTTTAGAGGAAACATTTAAGTTCACAATATGAATAAGTTTGTTCAAATCAACTGCCGATGGATAGACTTGGTGTTCTCCATTTTCTGATTCCCTCTGTTTGTCTAATTCCATGTTGCCATCACTCATATAAGTTTCTCTTAAGTGATCAGACAAAATTATCATCTTCAGCATGGTTTCAGTGAGAGATTTTATCTGTCTGTCTTTATCCTGCACAACCTCTTTCATTTTTGCTTTGGAGTGTTCAAGCACTTTTATCTGTTCCTTCATTTCTTGCTCCCTTTGTTTCCATCCCACCATTTCCTGGGCAATCATTTTTAGATTTTCCTGAAGATAAATGTATTCATTCAAACCATATATTAAATTCTTCTGAAGTTTTTCTCCATTCAGCTGAGATGCCTCTAAGGTCCATTTTACATCAGTCATAAGGGATTGAAGAGATTGTGCTGCCTTGTGGAGTGACCGAGTCTGCTCTTGAAGATGAGCCATCATTCCATGAGATGAAAGTTTATGCCTTTTACCTTCCTGCTCATTCTGCAGCAGGTCTTCTATATCCTTAAGTGAAGAGCTGTTTAGATGTTTATTGACTGCTGACAAACACAGAGTCTGTAATATCATAAGACGAGCCTCTACCACAGCAGACTCAAGGGTTTCAGTGGCTGTTGTTGTCAGGGCAGGCTTCTCACAGATTTTATGATGTTTTCCAGTAGCAGCAGAAATACATTTGGCTAGCTCTTTATGCCTCCTGAAAGTATGATGGCACTTTACTATAAGAATAACCTTAACTGTACATACCAGGAACTCGCTGGGAAACCCAAGGAGAACTGGAAGTTTTCTCAAGCTTTCAGACATCAGCAGAGCTCCACAAAGCTGCTCTAACACCAGTTGGAAAGACACTTTGGTGGCCATCAGCAGGACCTCCATGGCTCAGAGGTCACCACAGTTCTGCTTCTGAGTGCCAGTATCCTGTTAGCCACAACTGAATGTGCGGTTCCATTTCAAAAGAAAACAAATGCCTGGCAACCGGGACAAACTGTCAGTTGGGAAGGGGGAGTTGTGGGGAGACCAGCAAGGTTGTGTAAAACATGGCTCTCTAACTTTGCTCTTTGTACACATAGTGTTCAGTTTTAAATGGTATTGGGCATTAAAGAAAGAAGGATTGAGTGATGGCAGGCAAAGTTGATCAGCTCATACCCTCTGGCCTGCCTGCATCTGACCTTGGCCTACAGCAAACCTAGGATTAAGCAGTGCCATGCCCTTATCCCTCCCATGCACAGGAGTATGTCAGGGCATCATGTTGGGACACACACCAATAGATTTTACCTGTGCCTACATACCTCGGTGTGCTTATTCTCCTAAGAGTTTCCATCTGCCCTTGGGATATATAGCCCTGCCTACAAAATTCAGAGATCTTACTCACTCTCTGCCTAGAGGAGCCAATATATACGGGTATAGATGTTCCGATTCCCATGAAAAACAAACTAAAATTTA
>JAQZBX010015700.1:0-20304 GCA_029593785.1 Cabassous unicinctus
TTTTTTTTTTTAAGATTTATTTATTTATTTATCCCCCCCTTGCTGCTTGTGCTGCTGTGTCCATTCGCTGTGTGTCTTCTCCGTGTCTGCTTATCTTCCCCTCGCTGTGAGGTCCCGCTGCATCAGCCCCTCGCGCCGCGTGGGCTGGCCTGCCCTCACAAGGAGGCCCCTGGAAGCGAACCCGGGGCCTCACACATGGTAAACGGGGGCTCTATCGACTGAGCCACACCCATTTCCCTTTCATTCTCTCTTGGCCTTCACAAATAATTCTTTTATCCCTTAGGATAAATTCCTAGAAAGGGATTTGCTGGTTATAGGACATGACTTGTTCCAAGACTTTGGGTATTTACTGTCAATCTATTTTTCTATCATGTTTTTTTCCAAAAAAGAAATTTAAGAACTCATTTTATATAACCAGTCTTAACCCTTTATCTGTCATGATTGAGCTAAACATTATCCCCAGCTTATCGTCTGTTTTTCATTTTGTTTTTGGAGTATGTACTGAGGGCACCGCTTGTTTTGTTTTGGCATACATACAGAAATTTTAAACAGTATAAGTAGTCAGATTGATCAAACTTTTCATTCATGGTTTATCCTCCACAATTATATGTGAATATTCAAATATATTTCATTCCATTAATTTTTGTTTATTTTTTCATATGAAAGTTTTTACTTTTAATCAATTTGGTTTTTGGAGAACAGTATGAGTTATGCGTTATGGATTTTTCTTTTTTAGTAGCAATGCTTAAGCAGTTGTCCCAATACAATTTATTAAATAATCCATTCTTTCTCCACTGATTTCAAAAACTATCTTTATGATAGATTTAATTATGTGACTGTAACTCTATTTTAGGATTTTCTATTTTGTTCCACTGATCCATTTCTGTACCAGTACCATACCATTTAAAATATTGCCGCTTTAAAATAAATTTTAGTAACTGGTAAGACAAGTTCCTCATCATTACTCCTCTATTTTAAAATTCCCTAGCTATTCTCATGAAATTGTTCAACCAAGTAAACTTTAGTATCAGTGTACTAAATCAAGTTTCCCCCAAAAATCTCATTTCAATTTGAATTGAATCATAAGGGCTCTTTCCTTAAGTATTAATAAGATTAATTGTGGGAGATTTCTTTTTAAATGAATGACAACTCCATACCTTGAAGAAACAACACTTATTCATGTGTTATACTTTATACTTTTTATTCTATGGCTGGACTGAGTTTGTCACTAGGAAAGATTTCTGTATCCGTATTTAAAAGTGAAATTAGACTGTAGTTTTCCTTTTTATGCTGTGTCAGGTTTTGTCATCAGAACTATTTTAGCTGTATACACTAAACTTGTCTTCTGTTTCTATTTTCTAAACATTAAGCCTTGCCCCAAACTATCTGGGCCTGTGGCTTTCTGAACACAGGGTGCTTACTGGAGTGTAGCTTATGGTAGTAACTTAGTGCCCCTGGGACCCCACTCGAGTCTCCAGAGCTCCTGAAGGGGACATACAGGACCTCAGCAATTTCCTCGGTTCCACGGGAAGGAGCTGGAGGAGGCCGGAGGATGGGCAGCGGCCCAGGAGCTGCCTGGGCAGAGGCTTTGTCCTAGTCCAGGTGGCGAGAATACCAAGCCCACCCTCACTCAAGCTGCTCTCATCAAGGAACTGCCCCAGGTGGGCTGGCTCCCCATTGCTTTCCTGTTGCAGATTCAAATGCCTGCTCCTCGGGCCACAGACCAATTAAATCAGAATCTCGGGGGGTGGGGCCCCGCAGCAGTAGTGTCACCATTTCCCAGGTGTTTCCAATCTCCACCCAAGGTTGTGCGCCACCAGCTCAATGGCCCTGCCTCGCCTCCATTTTCTTTCACCAGAGTCTGGAGTGTTTCGGAGCGTCAGCTGGTGAAGGAACGGGAGCTGGGGGTGGCAAGGTTGGCTCTTATTCCTCCCAGGTGGGCAGCTCCTTCTCACGGGGTGTCTTACAGGTAGGTGAGCCTTTTAAAATCCAGCCCCACCTGCACTATCATCTCCAGAACTTACTTGATGTTTCTTACATTTGGATGGCTCCTTCCATGCCAGATTCCCTCCACCACCACAGGTTTGTGCATTTCTTTTGTCATAATGATAGGAGTTGGGGAGTGGAGGGGTTTAACTACCTGGGCTCAGTTCATTGTTTTGAATTTGAACAGAATCCCACGCAGTCATTTCAGAGCAGTGGGCAATGCCTATTTACAGCACGGAACTTGTCCTTTCCTTTGGAAACACAGTGCATATCTGGGCAGGGAGGTTGGGCACTGAAAACCCATGGCATCTTGAGCTTTAAGTCAAAGTAAGTTTTATTCATGGATAACTGTTTTAATGTGGTCTATAGAAACAATTAGTATTCTTTTAGCATTTCTTCCATTACCAGTTTCGAACAGAGAGGACCAGGTGCCATACCACATGGTCGTCTTGGAAGGCAGTTCCTTGAACACACAGTGTTAATGCTAGAAGAGAATTTGGCCACCATATATGCACCCTTCTCTTTTAGAAAAGGAGGCAGAAATGCCTCCAAGAGGTCACAATGGCACCCAAGGTAACAGACAAGCCAGAAAGAAACACCAGGGCTCCAGGCCCCACACACGCTCTGGGATGCAGCTGAGGGTTGCCAAGGCATTTAGGCATTTTGTGGACTATCGTACTGACAATATTTTTTCCTTCCCAGTATTCTACAAGCCACCTGCAATGACCAAAGTCAATATCCAGCGGCAGGCACGCACTTAGCCACGCTCACCACCTGTGTGTGTATTTGTGTGCATGCTCTGCACATACACCCTGGACAAAGACACACTGCTCACTTGCCACTTCATTTATTCCAGGCAAGGGACCCCTGTCACGCTGCCCACTTTGCTTTTCCGAGAGCTGGAAAATGACCAGCACTGACATAACACTCCACCAGCAAATAAACCCAAAAAAGGAGCCATCTCTCCCGAGAAGACCTCTGGGTAGAGAGACCCGACTCGGGTTGTCTGTGTGCACCTGGCTTCCGGCCCAGCGCTGGGCTGCCCACAGCACCAAGCCCAGCTCTCCACAGGGCAGGCAGCAGCCAGAGCACAGCCTCCTGTCCTCAACTACAGATGCAACTGGGAGATGGTCTGAAATACCACCCGGTGCATTTTTCATTCTAGGCTGATATTTTGAAATACATCCAACACATTTTCCATTCTGGGTTGCCCTTGCTACCCCAGGGCTCTCAACCCAAGTAGCTGTGGCCTCCTCGCTTTAGGTGTGGGCAGAACCAGATGTGAACAAAGCTGTCAATGTTTAGCTTTTGCTTTCCAAAACGATGACATTTCAGTTGTGAAATGCTGTGAAAAGCAGGGAAAGCCAAGGCTTTCAGGCTTCCCTGCCAGAGCTAGGTAGGCTCTTATAAGATTTAAAGACAGAGAATGAGATTGACTGGCTTTTGGGTTCCAAAGAACCAGAGCTTGAAGAATTCACAGCCTAGAGATTTTATTACAAGCCACAGAGAAGGAAGGGCTGCTTCCTGCCACAGAGAAGAGATACATGCCTTTCCTGGAGGCAGGGAAGGGGCCCAGACAAAGAAGAAAAGGGCAAGTGAGGCCGCTGAAATACTCCCTGGATTCCAACCTAAGGTAGGAGGGGATTAGGCCCCACTTCCCACTGGAACTGTGGGAGAAGGGAGGCTCCCAAAAGGCCTGGGCCAACATGGGGAAGGGAGAATGGAGCATAGCAGAAAAGGTAGAGTGGTGCCATTCAGCAGAAAGGGGCCTGAAGGAGCCACCACAGCTCCCCACCAACTGCCAATGCTGAGAAGAGACGCACAGATCCCCTCAAGTCCTGCAGAAAGTGAGGAAGCCTTGAGGAAGTTGGACCAGAGGTGGCCTGGGGGCAGGAACCAGGGCTCAGAATGCAGAGCCCTTGGCACCCAGGGGCCAAGGAGTGTCAAGTTACCTCAGCTGTGGAAACCGGTGAGGCCCAGACAAGGCACCTGACCTGCCACCATGATGTTCCATAAACTCTGCCTTCTACCCAGGCAACATCTTGAGGTAGAGAAGGCAGAGGAGAACCTTTGAGAAAAACCAACAGCCCTGACAGGGAATTTCAAAATTGACTGTTTAAATTCTGAATTGACTGAGTAATAAATGGATATTCTAAGCTTTCTACTGGAAGAGACTAAGTTACCTTGAACTGACAAGATTACAGCTTTTTCCACCATTAGAAGAAATGGAAAAAAGATTATTATTATTTTTTTTGGCCAACAGTGGAAATGGAAAAAGGATTAAGTTGTTTCCGCCATTGGTATAAAAGGAGGCTCGTACCTTCAGTTCAGTTAAAGAGAAATAAAGCTTCTGCCCACCTGAGTGAGTGACTGTGACTTTTCCCTCTACACAAAAGGCATGTCAAAGTCACCAGGGATGGAAGAACGGGCCACGTTTTCTCAGTGGGACTTTTCAAGCCAAACGTCTCCAAGGGGCCGCAGTGCCGAGCTTCCTACCTCAGAAGTGGCCTCTCTACTGAGATTTTCTCTTCAGAAAAACCCAGCGCCCCCTCTCCGGCCAGCCTCTGGGGACAACCCCTCCTTTCCACAGGCAGCCTGGCAGCGGCTGCCCGGGCCGCCCACACCTCCAGGCTTTCCCGTGCTCTCTAGTTGGCACCTGTGACCACCGAGGAGCAGTGACCCGGGGCCCTCGCTGGCTGACGCCGACCCATGTGCATCCTGCCAGCCCCCAAGCCCCCACCCCGCACCGTCCACAGAGGACGCTGCGGCCTTCTCCTGCCCTCGCCGAGGAGCCCATGCTTCTCTTCCCCCACTCCTGACACCTGGCTTAATACAGGAGAGGGGAGGTGGGGAAAACACAGCCTCCTTGTTGAAGGACTGAGACAAAGATTATTTTAACAGAGAAAAGGGAGTGTCCCTGTTAAATATTTATTATTCAAGCTCTGTTCCACACCATTAGGGGGATAAAAAAAAGAGAGATCCTACCAAGTTTTAAGGTGGCGGGTAGTGATGACTGCGTCATCCACACACAATAAATAAGTGGGGAAACCGTGTTTTCCCTAAAATAATTTTCACTGCAGTCCTGTTTCTAACAATGTTGGGGTCTCTGTTATTTTAACAGCAGGAAAATTCTTTGCAATGGTCCTTCTCCCTGTATGCTCTGCTCCAAGCCACTTTTTTTTTTTTTCCCCAGGTCCCTACTGTGAAGGGTAACTCACATATACAGAATTGCCCGGTGCATATACACAAATGCCCAAAGCATTTTATTCCAGTAACAGCAGTCCCACAGCTTCAGGGATTAAATAATAATAGCTCTCGGTTTTGTTTGGGTTTTTTGTTATTTTTTTTAGTAGGTACCATGGTTTGAACCTGGGACCTCATACATGGAAGGCAGGCGCTCAACCACTGAGCTATTCCTGCACCCCCAGCTCTCAGTTTTTAATGTTTTCCATATGCCAGGAAAATATTCTAAGTGCCTCAGATATGTTAATGGATATAATTCTCAGAGAAACCATATGATTAGGTACCATTATTTCCCCCAGATTTACAGATGGGGAAACTGAGGCAAAGAACGGTTCCACGCAATTCAGTGGCCGTACTGACACTTGACCTCCATCTAGGTCTAGAGTCCATGCTCTTATCACCATCCCATGTGCCCCCCTGAAAATCATTTGCTTGTGAGTTCGTTCCAGCTCACTTTCTGAGCCAACCCTAGCCAAGGAGCCGGGCCATCAGCTGGGCCATCTTCACTAGCCGGTCCAGCTTGGAAAGAGCCTTGGGGCCCTCGGCTCAGCGTGCCCCGGGAGTGCCTTCTCAAAGCACTGTCTCCCTAGAGCCTACCGTGATCCTCAGGCAGGCCTTGCCAGCCACGCGTGGGGCATGTATTTCATGGCCTGCTTTTCTTAGCAGGCTTCAAAGTAAGCAGATCAAGCCTTCAACTAAAAAACAAAATAAAAAACTGGTGTCCACTACAGGTGGCGGGGTTGAGTGGAGATGGCAAGGGACGGGACTGGCACTGCTAAGCCCGGCCTTATGCTTTCTCGTTCACTCTCGCTCGCTCTCGGCCCCATCCCAGGATCTGGGATCCTGCTCACCAGGGTCCTGTTTCTAACCTGGGCTGAGGGAGGTAAAAGGAGTGGCCCGCGGGGCAGGGGGCATTGCCCTTTCTGCAGCTCTAGAAACCACGGCTTCATTCGTGTACTTGAGCTGGGGTTCTTTTCAGACCCGAGGAGCCCACTGCGCTGTCTTCTCCTCTGCCGGCCCTGACGGGGATCTCATTACCTGGAAGCATTCGGTCAGAACGTCCCCACCTAAGAGAAAGGCAAACTGCGTAGGAGGCCCACACCTGTTTTTGGGGCGAGGGGGTGGAGAGGAAGCCACTGGCGCCATGCTGGGCGTGAGGGTGTGGGGGGGCTGCACGGTAAGGGGCTGTCGGAGGCTACTGACCTGGCGAGGGAGCGTGGCCTTTTAGTAAATGCCCCAGACTGCTGTGCCTTTTGAGTTTTTGTTCCTGCTTTTTAAAGCCTTCCTCTTTCCTCACTTGTAGCCAGGCTGCGACCTGTCACTTTCCTGCTGCCAGGAGCCTTCCCGAAGCAGTCCCTCAGGCCCTTCTAATCTGCCGCTTCCAGTCTGCTGTAGGCTGGGAAATCAGACAACCGGTTATGTGACAACAACAGGCACCGCATTCTGGGCTCTTACTCTGTAGCAGGTACGGAGCTCAGCAGCCCACATTTGTCATCTAATTTTATCCTTAGAGTAATCCTGTGCGGTAGGGGTGCTAATCCCCGTTCTTTCAATGAGGAAACTGAAGCCCAGAGGCATGAAAGGACAGAGCCAGGCTTCGGGCCACCCTCAGACCCCCAAGCCCGTTTCACCGTGGGGGCCAGCAGTTTCTGCTCAACCCCTGGCTCTGAAGCAGGGAGCCCGAGAGGGGCTCCTTATTACCCCTGAGCTCCTGAGGGGACAGTTCAGGAGCAGAGGGGAAGGCGCCCTGGGAGGGGGGAGGCCATGGCCCGACCGGGCACGCGGAACCCGCGTCCCCTTACGGAGGCTTTGGTCCCACAACCAAAAAGCACCCTCAGATTTGACTGCATCGGCACCGTCCATCTAGACAGGTCATCTCTTGACGTTGAGGAGCAAAAATCTGATTTGGAACTTACAAGCCGCCTTCCAGTTCAGACACACTCGCAACGTGTGCTCTGGACCAGGCACCTCACTCAACCCATTAGTGTCGCTTTTGAATGAGAACGAGCATAGCTGGTTCAAGCTCCTTTCAAAAGATCTACTTTACCCACCTCCCCCCATCTAAAATCTCAGGCTCGTGTAGCAAAATTCTTTTAGCTTTCCCGTTAGCTGACCCCGACAGCACTGGTATACGCTTCTGACAAATACCACAAACCCCATTTTGTTCAGCATCTCTAAAATGCTAGTTTTGTCCATTGGTAGGAACATATTGACAGAAATTCTGGTTTTCATAGCAACCAACCATGTGACCTTGAGCACCAATTTTCTTATCTGCAAATTTTAAGTTTTGTTCCATGTAACGGCTAAGTAGTAAACTACTAAGTAGAAGTAGTCTGTTAGAAGTCTGCACTCATGAACTATCTTTCTAGAAATAAGAGCCCTGTATTTTTCCACAGGTGATGTGACTTATTAGAAGTATTTGTCAATGCAAATCAAGCTTAATCATTATAATCTATAAAAATAATCACATATGATTCATTTTAACCTTAATTTCAATTCCCTACAATTTATACGCATTATATTATATGGATTTAACTGATAAAGTTTGTACCCTCTACCTTACCAAGCCTTGATTTGTCTATTGAGCTGACTTTTGCAGATACTTCAGAAGCTGTGGCCAATTTATTTATCCAAGCTTCCTGGGAGGTGGACCTTCTACGACAACCAGGTCCAACATTGGTGGGTTGTTTTTGCCACTCCGAATTAAGGGAACGGGGAAGACAGATGGCAACCTTAATCAGAGGTGGCTTTCTGGCCACTGGCACAGGGATCAGCTCGCAGCTGGTGTTTGCTTTGGCCAGCTCCTGGCTTTTTACAATGCGGATTAGCCACCAATATTTAAAACTCGAGAGATTTCGCTTAAACATGTGATTTCTAGGTTCTCTTGAAAAGCTGGAAAGGCTGGCTGGCTCCCCAGGGCCCACGTTCTCAGGCAACAGGCAGCTGTTGTCGGCTCTTGGTCGCCCCCTGCAGGCGGGGCAGTGGTGGCTGCGGACTCACCTCTCCCGGCCCCGCTCCTGACTTGGAGGTCTGGTACCAGCTGCCATTTATCACTGGCCTGGCACTGCTGTCTTACACTTCCCCGTATCTCTCATCCCCACAATGTGACGTCAGAGTTTGCAAGTGGGGCCACCCATTGGACAACTCCAGGGGGCATCATTCAAGCACAGCGGCCTCTGGCACTGTGCTCGGCAGCTGCTATGTTTGTAATAACATATTTTTTAGCAAAGCCTATATATTAATATTTGGATGATGGTATTTAAATTTTAGTTTAAAGATCAAAGGTGCCGTTGTAAAATATATATTATGATTTTAAAATATGCAGTATTTGCGATAATATAGCCATTTTGCCATTTCAGCCAAGTAGTCTTAAAATTCCCACAACTAAGTTAGAAGGTAAGCATTCCCTGCAGTGAGAAAACGTGTCCCTGCAAAGCTTCCTTCACATTTGAAATAAGAGACTCTTCCCCTTTCCCGCATCAATGGCTTCTGAGCAACAATGGTGATCACAGTTCAATTTTTAATTTTCAGAAAAATAATATTCTTAAAAACATAGAAAATATCAAATGTTCGACCTGCCCACTTTTCAGATTTTTAAGAATACTAAATATTCATTAGATAAAAAATGCAGCCATAGTACTTCAGAGCTAGAAAGAACCTTGGGAAGTACCAGGTCCAATCACTTCATTTAGGAGCAAGGTCACATCAGTCCAGAGATGCTAAGACACTCACCAAGTCACACAGCTATTAAGTGCCTGAACTATAACTCAGGCCTCCTGTTTCCCTGTTCATTTCTCTATCAATAACTCTGCCTTCCACCTCTACTGATAACGCATAGAAATGGGTGCGCAGAGACAGCTGGGGGTGGGGAAAGAAAAGAAAAAAGAAGAGAAGAGGAAGGAAGAAGAGAAAAGTGAGAAATAACTGCTGAGTGAGCAATCACTGTTGTCACTGCTCTTTGAACTTTTAATTTCCTCTTTGGAAATTTAGGTAAAAAATACATATATTTCTATTTGCTAAGTGCCTGTCTTCTTTAATTTTCAAACTTCACACTTTACTTTTGAATAAATGTTTATTTTCCAATGTAATCCTAGAGATTTTGCTCCAAAGAGGGAATGACTTTGGCTCTAGAAATTATTTCAAAGTATCAAGAAATTTATAAAAGTCCCTTTTATACCTAAAGGGAGTTCGAATGTCTTAATATAAACCATTTGAGAGATTTATTTTGCCTCACTCTACAATGCCCGCAGGACACATTTGGAACCCATGTTTGTTAACTAATCTCAGCCTTCTACATTTTTTAAGTCAATTTCAGTTTGGAATATATTAACCCTTAGGTGTAATTATATAAAGTGGTACCCTCCTCAAGAATTTCAGTGGAAAAAAAAAAAAAAAAACCTTTATAATAAATGAGTGGATTAAAAAAATGTTAAAAAATAAAAAAAGGTAAAATATCCTTTGGCCTCTAGTCTTTAGATTTATAATTCAGCAAGTAACAACTTGGGGCCTGATAAAAATTGCACAGGGATGGGGAAGGTCCTTGAGCTTAGGTCACAGGTTCCTACGCTATTTTCTTCAAAATCAAAGGTTTTCGGGGCAATACCCAGGCACCTGCACACTCTCAGTTCAAGGACTTGTCTCTTTTGGGACAGAGGGGCAGTGTATGCAGCTCAAGCAGCTGACCCCATATTCACAGGCTTGGACAGGCGGCCGCTTCTCCTAGCCAAGGCCTGAAGTTGGATTTTTGTCTGCAGTCCATCATTTCCATGTGATTCCCCTCCTCCTCCGTTCTTGGCTTCCTGTGTTCTTTCCCTTAACCACCTAGCAATGATTTTATCAAAGATTCCATCTCAGTCTAACGATGGATTCAGCCGAATTGACCGAAGTCCTTTTTCTCTCTCTTTTTTTCCCCTTTAGAAAGAAGAAATGATGAAGAAAATGTTCTTGGAATTCATTCCTGGCAGAGTCTTGCAAGCCTTGCTTTAAATTGTTAGTGAAATGCTTGACATTTTTCCTTCACTTTATAAACATTATGTGCAAATCATTCAGAACCCTAATGGAAAGTAACTTCCCCTTAATGCAGGCTATAAAAATGCCATTTTCTTTTGAAACTCTGACTCAGAAACAAACAGTACAGGACCCCTTTAAGTTCACAAATCCTACCCACAAATCAGGCAAGTGCAATGCTGGAAGTTTGCGTTGGGAACTAAAGCTACTACCAGGGGAATCTCAGAAGAGGCAGCCTACGGAAGGCACAGCAAATGTCAACAGTGGCGCGTATTAGAGTGCGCAGCGGTGGAGAATACAGTGACTGGGCCCTGGGCCTCCTTAAACACCATCTTTTGCACATCTGTGCTCTCTGGCTGAACAGCGTCCTTTTAACGACTTAGTATACCCAGGGACGGAGCTTCTGGCCAAGAAGGAGGGAACAAAAGCACAGACATGACCTGCTGGACTGGATGAAGAAGGCAAAGAACAGACTCTCCTATCAGTGTTTCCTTCCTGCAACTCAGAGGCATAAATTCCCTCTGTGACCACTTGCTCAGTGAAATGTTAGATTTCCTGTGATGCAGAATCTTGGAAACAAATCATTCCCTATGCATTTAACCTCACTGAGCCTCCACTTACTCCTCTGTAAAATGGGGATAATATAGTACTAGCAATGTTCATAAAGTATTTGCTACGATATCTGACCCACAGTAAGAACTCAAGAATAACTATTATTATACTATTATTTTACACTGTTGTACTTTTGTTATTACTTCCTTGCAATATTGTTGAAGGTGAAATGAGTTAAAAATATAAAGCATTAAATACTAACACCCGGCATATTGTAGACACTCAAAATGTTAGGTTCTTAAGCTTTTAAGTGATACTTTAATTGAAAAACCTCTTCATTCTTATGAGGTCAAACTTCATATTCCTGGCTGAGAGGTCAAACTTCGTTTCCCTGTTGGTAGGTGGAGACCCCTTTGTCACAGGAGAGCTGAGTTCGCTCTTGTGGTCTGGGAGCTTGACCGGGGCCCTGTCGCTAAGATCTCCTCCCCGGTTTGGGACAGTGGGTCAGGGGCTGCGCCCTGGGTCCTGGGTCCTGCTGGTTTTGCTTCACTCATACATAATACGCTGGGGGAGAGTGGGAGGCTGCACTCTCCAAGATTTTTGTTTGTTTATATCCAGTTTCTTTCTCAAAAGAAAACTTCAAGTGACTTAGTAAAATACATATTTTCAGAATAAATATTTTTCAGATCCAAAAGTGAACAACAAAGCCATAAAAAGTAGGGAAACAATATAATTTATCATCCAAACCAGGGAACTCTTGAGAGTAAAAGGGGGTACTAGTAAAAATTACACTGGGGAAATGGACATACACTGGGACCATCCCAAGCAAACGGGGGTGTACGGTCAGCTGCACACAGAGGAGGAGGAGCATGCGTGCCAGCTGCGGCCACGGCATCTCAGCAGCCCCTATGCTGGGCCTCACGGGCACTGGGCTCCCTGGTGGGCAGGGCAAATGGAGACTACGATGGAGTACATGATTCCTCTAAAGAAGGAAGGACACCTGCTCTTCCCATTAGTTAGTACATTTTTTGTTTATATGAATATTCTTGTTGAAAATAGAATTTAAAGAATATCTTGAAAGTAAGAAAAATATTGCCCACAATTCTAATATTTAGCCTGGTCTGCATGCAGATAGAGATTTACAAAGTTGTAATCATAGTATACTTATAACTTTGTGTCTTTCCCTTTTACTTTTTATGTTTCTACATAATCCCCATATTAATAATTGATGATTTTGAATAGCTGCATAATATCCCATTTGATAAACCATCTTTACTTAATCATTACCCTAATATATATATATATATACACACACACACATGTATGTCATTAGGTTGTTCCCACTTACATTTTGTTTCTCTGTACAGTGCTATCACAGGAATATGCTTTTGCTAAATTATTTCTTTCAGATACATTTGCAGGAGTGAAGCCACTGAATATGTGTAAGCATTTTTATTAGTTTGCAAACATACTGCTAAGTTGCTTTCCTAATGGTTATCCCATGGGTGGGCAAACTATAGTCTATGGGCCAAGTAAAGTTTTACTGGACCACAGCCAAGCCCTTTCATTTACACATTGTGTATGGCTGTTTTCATGCTGTAACAACAGAATTGAGTTGCTGCAAAAGAAACAATCTGACCCACAAAGGCTAAAATATTGACTCTCTGGCCCTCTACAGAAAAATTTTGCAGATCCCTGGATTATTCTAACTTAAGATATTCCTGGATATTACCAGCAATGAGAGAATGTACCTGACACCACATTCTTACAGAAATGAATTACATGGCACCCCAAAGAGAAGTCAATGAGTAACAGAACAGACATTTTCTTCACAACAAATTTGTGGTAAATGTATATGGTAGAGACTACCAGCCAGCCACCAACGTGCACTCTTTCCTTCTTCCGCCATAATATAATTGTAGCTGCAACATGGCTATCCAGCTCACTCCACCACCAACACGTGCAGCCAGATGTGGTCATGTGACTAAGCACTGCCCAGTAGAATGTGAGAGGAAGTGATGTGAGCCACTTCTGTCTCGCTTCCTTAAGAGGAAATCTCTGGCCTTGCAATTCCATTCTTAATTTCTATCTTGTTTGAACCATTGCCTTCTTGCGTCTCTTTGGAACAGTAGCTATTGTTACCCTAACTAACACAGAAACTGGTACCAGGAGTGGGGTGTTGCCATAATGAAAACCCAAAATTACTGGCACTGATACAATAGTCAGCAGTGATGAAAAGGAAAGAGACAAAACAGGCTTGACAGCTGGTGACCCTTGTTTTGTCATGGTAAAACATTTGGTAAAGCACTCGTTTATGATAGCTTGGAAAGCAGACACCACGCCAACAGCTCTAAAGAGAGATGTTGGCTAAAACCAGAATGTCAGTGTATGTTAGCTACTCCTTGGTGCTTCAGGCAAGTTATTATAAGAAAGAGATAAACTCAGGCAAGAATTGGCCAGTTTGTAAGCAAAGATACAAGGGATGAGAGAAATATCAGGGATTGAGTCCCAAATACAGAAGACAGGCAGATAGTTGTTCCAGATCTTTCTCAGAGGACTTCCTAAGCCTAACAAAGGAACCCAGCTCTGCAGCAAAGGTTAAAGGATATTGCTTTCCAACTCAAGTCTGTTGTTTCAAATGACCTCAAGGTAGGCTCCATAAGTTAAGAAAGGATAAGCATGGCTTGGACAAGGAAGTAAAGAAATAAAGCATGCTTAAAAGCTGTATCTAGAAAAGAATGTTGAATGTTATTCCTGGCACATGGTACTACCTAGGAGTATAAAGACCAGAAGCTCATTATATTTCTGAAGGAATTTAATTTTGAAAGAAAGTACAAGCCTAACCTGAAAACATCTACATCTACTGAAGCAAGGAACAGAGAGAATCTGCAACTGCAAGCAAGATCGTCCCATCCATCTTCTCCATGGGATATAAACCCCCTCTCAATTAGAGGTGGAATGGACATCACCATCCCAGAATCCTCAGGATTGGTTGGGGAAAGAACTATGGACTAGAGTGGACTTACTGGTATTCTACTATAGACATATTGTGATGCTAGCAATGGAAGAAATTACAGCATTGATGTGGAACCAGTGGCCACTGGAGGCTCTGGGGGCAGGGAGAGGGAAAAACAGTTGTAATATGGGGGCTTTTTCAGGACTTGGGAATCGCCCTGAATGACATTGCAATGACAGATATAGGCCATCTTATATCATCACATAACATGCAGAACTGTGTGGGAGAGAGTGTAGACTACAAGGTGAACTATGGTCCATGCTGAATGGCAAAGCCCCAGGATGGGTTTATCAATTGCAATGAATGTGCCACTCTAATGAAGGATGTTTAGGTGGGAGAGTATGGGAGGTGTGGGGAGTGGGGCATATGGGAATCTCTCTATTTTTTGTGTAACATTTATGTAATCCAAGTATCTTTTAAAAAATAAAAAATAAATTATTAAAAAAATAAAAAATAAATAAAATAAAATACCTTTAAGGCCCCTAAACACCTGGAAAACCTGAAAATTCCCTACAGAGGGCAGCTTTCCAAAGTCCACTTCAGATGTGGCCTTGGAAGGTATCAAAGACGTCTGAGAGGGCAACTGTGGGGACCCACAGGATAAAGGACAAGCGAGCCCACTCCCCCACCCCCACCCAAGAGGAGAACCAGAGGCTAATCAAGGTACTTCCTTCACCGCCAGAGTTCTGGGTCCTTACAACTCCTGTCCAGCACGAGCCGACCACTGTGATGGACTAGCGCCTGCTGTGTATTTCCCATCGTAACTGGGTAGAGGCTGCCCAGCTAGAGAATGCACTAGCCAGCTTGCCTTGCCACTGTGCGTGGCCGTTTGAGTTCTCATCCCAGGAACGTGTGTGTCATCTTTGCATCATTGGCATAAGAGGAAATGTCTAACTTGGGCTCCTATTCTCTCTCCCCCTCCTGCCAACTGGAGTAGCAACAACTAGGACCGCCTTGGAAGCCACATGGTGAAGATGGCAGAGCTGCCACCAGCCTAAGGCCTTGAGTGGCTCCACGGAGGAAGCCACCCACCCTCTTGGAATACTCTTCCTGGACTGTTGCATGAATGAGAAATGAAATTCTATTTTGCTGAGCATTGCACTTCAGAGTCTTTTTTTTTTATTAAGAAGTTAGTTACCCTAATGCAAAACAAAAGAAGGGAAGCGGATGTGGCTCAATTGATAGAGCTCCCGTTTACCATATGAGAGGCCCCGGGTTCGCTTCCCAGGACCTCCTTGTGAGGGCAGGCCAGCCCGCACGGCGCGGTGGGCTGATGCAGCAAGACCTCACAGCAAGGGGGAGATAAGCAGACACAGAAAAAACACAGCAGATGGACACAGCAAACACAAGCAGCAAGGGCGGGGATAAATAAATAAATAAATAAATAAATCTTTAAAAAAAAAAGAAGTCTTTAGAGTAGTGTACCTGAATATACTCTTCATAATAATTTAATGAAATCAATTTATTCAAATTACTTTAAATGAAATGTTACATTAAAAATGTAAATTGAAAACTAGTGCCACATGTTATAAAGAGACTGTAACCATGAAAATAATTGCAATGGAAAATAGACAGATTCATTAAATTCAAGTGAGATACTCTTGCCTACAAAAACCTTTTAACCTGCAGCCTATACTCTGTTAAAAGCGGACAGTAAAAATATTCTATTAGAAAACTATTCCCCTTGAAATCAGAATGACTAAAAGAGAATTGAAGAAAGTATACTTTTATTATAATGTGACTCATGTGCCACCTAAAACCATTACGGGAGACACCAGAAGGATGGCTCCAGTGGGACATGACTAAATGTAATGTAACCCGCATGGAATCCTGCACCAAAAAAGGGTATTAGGTAAAAACTAAGGAAATATGACTAACGTACGGCCTTTTGTCAATAATAATGTATCAATATTGGTTCGGTAACTGGGACCGGTGTACTTCACTGATGGTCGATGTTAATAATGGGGGGAACTGGGTGTGGGGGGTGTGGGAATGTTCTTCACTATTTTTGCAGCTTTTAGAATGGTTTTAGATTTACAGAAAACAAAAAGCTTATTTAATAAAACTTCCAACAAAGAAAACTACAGACCCAGATGAATTCACTGAGGAACTCTACCAAACACATAAGGAAAAAATCATATCAATTCTCCACAAACCCTTCCAACTCATTCTATGAGGTTAACATAACTCTAATAACAAAATCAGACAAACACATTACAAGAAAAGAAAACAACAGACCACTATTCCTCATGACTATAGATGCAAAAAAATCTTGACGTTTTAATATATTCAATCAAAAAAATTAAAATGATAATAAATACCTGATAACAAGGTGGAGTTTATCCCAGGGATGCAAGATTGTTTTAATATCCTAAAATCAATTGATGTAATTCACCATATTAGCAAACTCAAAAATACACAGATGCAAAAAAAAAAAAGCATTTGGCAAAATTAAACAAATATTCTTGATAAAAATTCAGCAAATTAGGAATGGAAGGATAGAAGGGAACTTCCTTAACCTGATATGAGTCATCTATGAAGAACCTACAGTTAGCATTGTACTCAATTATAAAAGACTGAAAGCTTTTCCCCTAATATCAAGGACAAGGCAAGGATGTCCACTCTCTTCATTTCTATTCAACCTTATACAGAAGGTTCTAGCCAGTGGAAAAAGCAATAATAACAAATAAAAGGCAAGCAGATCAGAAAGGAAGAATAAAAAACATCTTTATTTGAAAATGGCATGACTCATCTATGTAGACATGTCTATGGAATCTATATTTAAAAAAGCTTCTAGAACTAATAAGTGAGTTTAGCCAGATGACAAAGTACAAGCTCAATATATGTAAATCAATTGTATTTTTATATACTCACAATTAAATATTGGAAATAGATATTAAAATGCCAGTACTATTTATGCTCACACCAAAAATCTGAACTATTCAGAGATTGGCAAAAAATGTCCAATACCTGTGTAATGAAAACTGAAAAACATTGCTGAGATAAATGAAAGATGACCTAAATAAGTGGGAAATAAAATAGACTGTGTTTGAGATTAAAAGGCTCAATATTGCTAAACTGCCACTTCTCCCCGAAATGAGCTATAAAATCACGCCAATCAAAATCAAAACAGGCTTTTTTTTTTGTAGAAATTGAAAAGCTGGTTCTGAAATTCCTATGGAACGGCAAAGGAATTAGAAGAGAAGAAAGAGAAGAGCAAAGGTAGGACTAAAGCCACATGACTTCAAGACTTACTCTGAAGCTCCAGTAATCAAGACACCACAAAGTTGAACAAGAATGGAAATGCAGCGACAGCACACTGTGCAACACTGCTATGGCCATTACTTTCATGTTCATAACATTGTAAAATAAAATGGAAGTTTCGCCTGAGGCCCCAGGATCGTAAAAATAAATAAAGACAAGAAAAAATTGATGGCAAGCAAGCAAGCAAGACCAGAAGAGATGGGGAACCAGTTTCATGACTCAACCTCCAATGCACCCATGGCATAGACGGTTCAGGAGTTGGAGGTTATAAAGGGAGCTTAGGGAAACTGCTGGAGGCAGCATGGAGGAGGGGGTGTCATAGTCCTCCTGTTTCACTTAACATCAACAGCGAGGGGCTTTAGCTATGGACCGTAGTTAGTGGTAACAGCCTGACAATACTATCTCATAATCTGTAACAAATGTCCCACAACAATGCAGTGTGTTGGTGGAGGGGTGTTGTATGGGAGTTCCACACATGTGCACGATAGCCTTGTAAGTTCACTATTTCTCTAATAAAAATACATTTTTAAAATTTGCGTTTAAAAAAAGAGAGGAGGCCTTAAGAAAACAGCTCAGAGAGCTTGGAGTATGCGCCCTAGAGCTTGAAGAGCAGAAGTGGAAGACGGAGAGAGAGAGAGAAAAGGGCAGATACAAGCCCTTCTCTGACACCAGGCTTCCTACCTACGAGGCCAGCTCAAGCCGCCTGAGGAGGGGAAGACCAGCTTTAAGTCAGGATCATGGTTGTGGCTGCTGCGTGGGCCTTGACATCTTGACTCCTGCATGAGCCCGTGTTTTATGCCCTGAAGTCCCTGGAGGACTTGTGCTACCTAACAGTAACCAGAAAAGCCATGGGGCCCACATTTCCGTCCAGAGGTAGAGGCAAATGCATTCACGGTTGACAGTGGGGGGAACACGGCTTTCTTAGAGTCCCAAATGCTCGAAGTGATGGTAACATAACGAACATCCATTTAATTAAGTTGTGATTGCAAGGAAATCGTAAGGGAGGGGAAGAAGGAAGCGTATGAGACTGAGGGAAAGGGAGCCAAATCCTCATCTCTCACAGAAGGAAGTCAACACGTAATATCCAAACCAAAAGGCCAAGGAAGGACAAGGTGCAGAGTGAGCAATGTCTGCAAACCACAGATCCGAGAACAGACGTCTGTCTAGAGTATGTAAAGAACCTCGAAACTCTTCAGTATAAACAAGCAATCCAATTAGCAAAGGGGCAAAAGACAAGAAGAGACATTTCACGGAAGAGGATGTACAGACAGCAAATAAGCACACAGAAAGGTTTCAACATCATTACCCATTAGGGAGATGAAAATTAAAACCATAATGCGATTTCATTAAACGTCCATAAAAATGACAAATATAAAAATAGTGAAAACACCACATGCTGACTGGGATGCAGAGAAACTGGATCACTCACGCGTTGCTGGTGGGAATGTAAAATAGCACAGCCACTATGGAAGACAGTTTGGCAACTTTTCAAAAAACTAAACATGTAACTACAATATGACCCAGAAACAGTGCTCCTGGATATCTATCTCAGAGAAATGAAGACTTATGATCACATAAAAGCCTGAATATGAGTGTTTATAGCAGCTTTACTTGTAATAGCCTCAAACTGCAAACAACCCAAAAATCCTTCAATAGGTGAATGTTTAAACAAACTGTGGTACAGCCATACCATGGACTATTACTTAGCAAAAATAAAAAGGAAGGAACTATGACACATTCAACCTGGATGAATCTCTGGAGAAATACGTGACTGGGAAAAAAATCCCAAAAGGTTACACACTGTATGATTCCATTGATATACCATTCTTGAAGTGACAAAATTAAAATGTATAGTTTAATTTATAGTACAGTTTTGCAAGATATTACCAATGGGGGGGGGATTGGGTAAATATAGACAGGATCTCCCTATATTATTTCTGACAACTCCATGTGAATCTACAATTATCTCAAAATAAAAAGTTAATTACAAAAAAAATCATAGAAAACCTTCCTCCCAAAAAATGAAGTATGGAATAAAATTATGATGGCTTAAATCTTCTATTACAAATCCTAATATTTAGTTACAGCAAACAACATAGAAAGAAGCAGTTGAATTTAAAGTATCAGGGACACACAGACATACCAACAGAAAGGAAAATCAGAGTGACTCAGTTGTACTTGGTGCTAAACATATTAGAGTTGACCCGGAAATTTTTGGATGGTAAGCAATTTTCACACAAAAATAAAAGAATCTAGACTGGCATCAGAAGAAAAGAAGCAGTTTACAGAGTAAGCTGCTCAAAGATAAGAAAGTCTGGAAACTGGCCAGCTCACATCTCAGCAACTAATGACCTTTAGAGACTTGCTCCACAACCCAACCAAATGTTGTAGTTTGGAGCTGGATGTACCCCAGAAAAACATGTTCTTAAACTTAATCCATTCCTGTGGGTGTGAGCCCATTGTCAGTAGGACCTTTTGATGAGGCTACTTCAGTTAAGGTGTGGCCCAGCCCAATCAGGACAGATCTTAATCCTATTACTGGAGTCCTTTATAAACAGAATGAAATTCAGAAGGCGACAGAGAGAGAAGGTCAATGGAACCCAGAAGAGAAGCGAGAGACCAGGAGAGGCTACCATGTGACAGAGAAGCCAAAGACCAAGGATTTCTGGCAGCCAGACCCAGAATGCCAGTCTTTGGGAAGAAAGCATCGCCTTGATGACTTCTTAATTTGGACTTTTTCTTGGCCTCAAAACCATGAGCTAATAATTTCCCATTGCTTAAGCCAAATCGATGCATGGTATTTGCTTGAGCAGCCGAGGAAACCAAAACACCAAACCAAGCACCTAAACACATCAGAGGAAACATTTAGAAATGAAAGGATAAAAGAAGCCCTAAACACGAGTTAAGAGAAAAAAACAAACAAATAAATTATATACAAAGGAAGAAGAATCAGATTGATATTCTATTTTCATCAGCAACTCTGGATGTAAGAAAACAATGGAGCAGAGTTGTTTTCAGAGTTCCGAGGGGAAAAGCTAAGTTTTAGAATTCTACATCTTGGCAAGTATGAGAGTTAAAGAAAAGGATTATCAGAAATTCAAAGACTCAATATTACTTCCCTTATATTGGTGCTGAAAGAATTATTAGCTACACACGAGCAAGAGGAAAAATAAATCCAAGATGAAAAAGAGGGACCCAAGGATTGATGTAAAAAGAATCCAATAACAATCTAAAAT
>JAQZBX010015700.1:20404-37380 GCA_029593785.1 Cabassous unicinctus
AATAAACCACAATAGATTGCCAAAAGTCAATAAAATGAAAAAAAAATGCACACAAAAAAATAAGTAAGGATAGAAAAGATTGAATAACCTAATTAACAAGCTGGATGTAACAGATGTATAGAGTAAACTTAGTATGTGATAGATAATATGCATTCTTTTCAAACATCTAAGGAACAGTCACATGTAGGCCAAAAAGGAATCAATCTATATATAAATAAAAATTATACATGTTGCCATGTTGACAACAATGCAATAATATCATAAATTTATAGTAAATCATCAGAAAAGAACTATAGGCTACCCATCTAGAAATTTAAAACAAAAAGGATACCTTCCAATAACTCAGGGTTAAAAGAATTAATTACTGAACAAAATACAAACCATGTGGAAATGAATGAGAAAACTACATGTCAAAGCCTGTATAAAAAATAGCATCTGCAAGATTTAGAGAGAAATTTTTTGTCTTAAATATACTTATTAGAAACAACACAGGTTGAAAATGACGTTTTCAACTCAAGAAGTTATGAAAAGAACAAAACTAAACTCAAAAGTGGAAGGACGCTTTTAATAAAGATATACATAGGAATTAAGGAACCGGGAGTGAAGTATGGGAGATGAATAAAACCAATAAGTGATTTTTTTTAATGACCATAAAAATAAACAATTTTTTAGTAAATCCGATTGAACAGTAAAAAGAAGAAAGAATAGAAAAGCATGTGTAGTTATAGATTCAGAGAGATTTAAACATTATAGGAATATTTGCTCTATTTTATATCAATAAAATATAAAAATTGATTAAATGAATAGCATTCTAGGAAAATAAAAATGATCAAACTACTCTCAAGAAGAATAGAAAACTGAAATAAGCTAATGTCCACAAAATAACTTAAAAGACAGTCAGAGTACTACGCCCCCAAAGGCACTGGGCCAGGTAGTTTTGTGGGATAACTCTATGACATGTTTTCATGTTGTACAGATTATTTTAGAGTACAAAAAGATGGAAAGATGCCCAAGATATTTTAGGAGATCATAGTAATTCTAATGTATAAAACAAAAATCCATAGACAAAGCCTGCAAAAGAAAAGCATAGGCTAATGCCTCTTACAAATAGATTAAAAATCATAAACATATCTTGGCAAATTTAATCCAGCAAAGCATCAAGCTAATAAATAAATATATATATATATGTAATTTAAAATATTACCAAATTAAAGGACAAAATAAATCTCTTAATATATAGATACTGAAAAAAAGTTTGATAAAATCCAGGACTGCTGATTAAGAAAAAAGAAAACTTTGTAAAATTATTAAAAGGTATCTTCCTTCACTAAGGTATATATAGTCAGGAGCTTATAGAAACATCACACGCAATAGCAGAACATTACCCAGTACAACTGCTAGTTTTCAGCATTTTACTGAGAAGTTGGAACCAATGAAATAAGACAAGAAAAAAATATATATTGTTTTATAAATATTGGAAAGAAAATTAAATTCTGCCATTATGTGTAAAAAAAAAAAATGTAAAAGAAAGAGAGGGAGAAGAAAGAGATATTTATAAATACAAGAGAGGAAGCAGCTGTGGCTCAATTGGTTGGGCTCCCGTTTACCACATGGGAGGCCCTGGTGAAGGCAAGCCGGCCCGCGTGGCGCGGTGAGCTGGCACAGCAAGATGATGCAACAAAGGGAGACAAGCAGACACAGAAAAATGCGCAGCGAATGGACACAGCGAGCACAAGCAGCAAGGGGGGATAAATAAATAAATAAATAAAACATGAGTGACAGATGGTCTTTTAAAAAAAGAAAGAAAATACAAGAGAATCATTTTTTAAAATAGTCATAAAAAAGAGAACAGCTAAATGCTACACCATGAATGAACCTCAAAAACATTATGCTAATGAAAGAAGCCAATCATAAAAGACCACATATTATACAATCCCAGTTAAATAAAATGTCCTAAAGAGGCTAATCTACAGAGACAGTAACACTAATTTCAGCGGCTGCCCAGGACTGGAAAGGAGGAGGGGCAGGGGAGGGAGAGGGAGTGGGGAATCTCTGCTAATGTGTGCAAGGTTTCTTTGAGGGATGATGAAAATATTCTAAAATTAGATGGTTGTATAACACTGTAAATGTACTAAAAGCATTGAATTATATGCTTTAAGCAAGTCAGCTTTATGGCATGAGAAATATATCTCCAAAAAAAGCTATTTTTAAAATCTGCTGCAAAGTAAAAAACAAGAAAAGAAAAAAAAAAGACACGATCAGCAGCAAGGTAGTAAGGTGCAAGAGCAGCAATCAAAATTACTATCTTCCAGGTACATCAGCAATAACTGGTTACAGAACGTGACGCAAAAAAAGTCTAATTTGCAGCAGTAACAAAAACTACAAAACGCATAGGAATACAGCTAACAAGAAATGTAGATTTATATGAAGAAATTGGTAAAACCCTGCTCGAGGACATCAGAAACAATCTGACAAAATGAAGACGGAGATACCGTGTTCTTGGATGAAAAGTGTCAGCATTGTAATAATGTCAATTCTTTTGAAATTAATCTATGAATTCACTGCAATCCCAATATCCCAAAATCTCAACAGGATTTTTCATGCTGATTCCAAATGTGTATGGATAAAGAGAAGGGATACTTTATTGCCCAGATATCAAAACACATTATAAAACTATAGTAATTAAAACAGCTAGTTATTTTTTATAAAATTAGACAAATACATTGACGGAACAAAATACAGAGTTTCCATAAACAGACCTATGAGTAGGAGGAAAGCTAGTTTATGTTAAAGGCAACATTTCAAAGTTATGGGGGAAATTAATTGAAAAAATAAGTTTTTCACTTGGGGAAAAATTGAAGTTAGATTCTTTACCTCATATGATTTACAAAAATAAAATCCATATGCTAAAGCTCTAAATATTAAGAAAGATATAAAAGTAGTAGAAAACTGTAGGAGAATATGCTTATGACTGTGGGGACAGGAAGACTTTTCTCAACAAGGCATGAAATCCAAAAGTCTTACATGAGAAGGTTGATAAGTTTGACAACATCAAAATAAAAACCTCTGTATATGCAAGACAAAACTAAACAAAGCAAATAAAAACACAAATCACTCAAAAAGCAAAGTTTAAAGATAAACAGCAGATTGGGGGGAAAAAACAATTACCATCCCCAATATGTAAAGAATCCCTATAAAGCAGTATGGTAAAGCAAACGTCTCAGAAGAAATATGACATAAGCAATTAAGACATGAGGAAATTCAAATAGCAGATTAAAATGTAGCAGGGGAAATGTTCACTCTCTCTAGGAATCACAGAAAGGCAAATTAAAATTGACCACCGTTTTTTTAACTATGAGTAACTGGCAGAAACGGAAGTCTAATGAGCAGGGTGTGGGGAAGCAGGTGTTCATACATTCATAGCTGGGTAGTCATTTTGGAGGGTAATTTGGCAATATCTCCTACCATGCAATCCCACTTCCTAGAAATGCACATCAGCATATGGAGGCAATTCATTGCCAAGTCATTGCAATTTGTTTGAAATAGCAAATAACTGGAAACAGTCTTAATCTCCATTAATAGGGAATTATATATATAATGGAAAACTATGACGCTGTTAAAAATAGTGGGATAGATCTGTATGGATGACATGGAATAGCGGCACACTTTTAAAAAAGCAAGCTGCGGAACAATACGCTAGTGTAATGATGCTATGCTAAAAACAAGAGAAAGCAATCCTACACTGCATGTTTATACTATATGTATGTGTATATATGTGTGTGTGTGCGTGTATGCACATAAATAGCTACGACTGCATTCATACCAAATCAAATTGTAAACAGTAGCTGCCGTTAGGGGGCTCTAGGGAGGGGATGGCAATGGAATGGGGGTGAGTACAGGAGACTACAGCAAGACTGTTACCATTTAAATGGTTTTTTCCCCAGTTTGGGTATTTTACTCAAGAATATATTCATGTGTCATTTGCATAATTAAAAACGATGCAGCACGTAAGACCGTGCCTAGCATACAGCAGGTGCTTAGCAAATGTTCATTGTCCTTTTGAAAATTAACATTTCACTCTAAAGGCTAATGAGGCAATGGTGGCTCTCTGGCCTATTAGAAGGCCAGGTAAAGTGAAGGAGTACTTCCTGGTGGTGATTTTCAAAAATTGATTCAAGCACCTCAAACAGGAAGCAGGAAAGACGGGCCTGGCTGCAGGGCACACAGAACGGGCCTCTTACCTGCCATCTTTGTGGAAGAGGTGGTGGCAACCCCATTGTGTTCGCTAGAGCTTCTCTGTATTGGCCGTGGCTTGTATTCTCGCCTGGGGAGGTTGGACGTCGACACTATCCTGCAACACACGTTTTAAGATCCATCAGACATCTGGCTGAGAAAGCAAAGCCTCCAAACACACATTCGCCCTCCTTGAGACACACACCTGCATTCTAGGCAGTGGTCAGGAAAGGGGTGATTTTTAACATTTTTCTCGAATCGCCCATATTGACAGATGTGATATCTCAAATGTAGTTTTTCAACTTTTTTTTTTTTAATCTTTAAGTGAAATTCTTCTAGAATACGAGTGTTTGTCTCTCAAGCAGTCAATAAGGCATTCCAGCAAGTGCCTGGGACTCGGGAGGAGTTCGACAAACGCTAGCTGCCTCTACCTCTTTCTCCTCTTACAGATAATAGAACTACAGAGAAGGAAATACGGTCATACGAGTGCTAAAGAACTACCTGCCTACAGAAGTGAGTGTTTCAGACTGGACCTGCCTTTTATCTTCCCTCTATAATTACAGCAGTAACTTATGTGGAAATCCCTCCAAATTTATTCATTATCAGAATCCTGTATAAAACAATTTTCTGATATCAAACTTAGTTAAAAAAATAGATTTTTTAACCTAATATTTTAAAAAATAGGATTACCATGTATACCACATATATTACTAATTTTCAGGGGGGGAAATCTAAGATTTATTATTAAAGCTATAAGGAACACAGCAGCAAATCTTTGATCTCTCAGAAGCCACTTTTGACTCGTAATACTTCTTAGTGTTAATATAAACGTGGCCTGATTTGTGCTGGTAAATTAAAAACACATCTCTTCCCAGGTATTTACGCACTTTCTGAATATCATCTCACCCTTCCTACATCCCTAGAAGTTGGGGAGGGACTGTTCATTGCCGCCACCCCTGGCTTGTAAATGGGAGTCAGCAGTTAGGCTGGGAGAGCTCCGCGGTAGCTGACCTCCAAGGTGGGTAAGTAACTTTCTTTGCCCTAAACACAGGTCAAGAAAAAGGGCTTTAATGTTAAGATACAAAGAAAAAGGGGAACATTTTCCCAGTTCTGTCCTGTGGGCCAAAGCTACGTATTATCTCAGACTCACCCCACTGCCAACCACAAAAGCCAGCCAAGGAAAATTCAAAACAGACTAGAAGAGGGGGTGGGGGAAGAGACGGCTTCTGAACCTATAACCCTTGACGCCTAAGGGACGTGAAGGCTCTTACCGTGCCCGTAGCTTGCCCTGCAGCTCCTGCAAAATCTCCGTGGTCTGTCTATGGTAGTCTAAGGCTGCCTCTATGAACACGGCCAACTGGCTGACTTGTTCTACCTGCAGCAGAAGTGGAAAATGACTCCATGGAGGCCTCAGCGAATGGAATGTCCAGGGAAGGGGAGACCAGCAACAAGACCCAGCTTTGCAGGGCAGCCCAGCATCTGCCCGGGCTCTGCTCCACTGCACTGCATTCCACCTCGGAGCCCTGCACAATCGTCACCGGGGTCGAGGTATACAGCGGGTATGCTGGAAGGACGTTTTCAAAGTTATTTGCGAATATGAATTTGATTTAAAGCATTAAATAAGTCTTGCTTTCCCCCAAACTATATGATATTCCTGGGAGATTTTTATGATACAAAGTTCGTGATTCTGAAAACAGAGAGAGCTTTTCCAGTCACAAGGGCAGCCAACATACAGTAAATGAGCTGCTTACTTAGTGAAGTGTCTTTGTGGGCACTCTCAAGCTAAGTCAGGTCAAGAAACAAAGTAGAATAAGCTCTTTTCAGATAAAGAAGGGGAACCAGGGAGCCAAGATGAAGAATTGCCAGCCCCCTATATGTTTTTGTCACTATCAGCACAAAGTATTTTCTTCAAAACATCCAGCCGAAAAGAATGAACTATAAAGACTCTGGCATCTCCCTTTCCCACAAATCAAGGCTAAATTATCAACCAATTTATGGTGGGTGTTAAACAACAACAAAAAAAGCCAAGTCACGCAAGAAAACTTGGGAAGACTTGAGGATGCATTTGAGAAAGAGCAGTTTCCAGCAGGGCCTGAGAGCGTCATCCATGCATCTCAGGAGCTGCCACAGTAAAGAGGGATTCATTAAACTTATTTCTGGAAGCCCCAGACAGGGCCACTGGAGAGAGGTGATGGGGCAGCCCAGCATCACTCCCATGAACTCCAGATCCAAACAAAGATACACATCGAAATCAACCCAGCGCTTCCCAGGTTTCCCCAAAGCCTTTATGTCTTTTCCTTCCTTCATTTCGTCACCAGCTGTAAGGAAAATCTGCCCTGCTTATTCACTCATACATTCTCGCCCAGTGTAAGCAAGATTTGTTTGCCTTTGAAGATCCAAACTGTTTTAATTTGTCATTGCAAACCATTCTTTAGTTGCCTGTACTTTAATTTTCCTTACCCACTTATACTATTTTAAACAAGGGCTCAATATGCGTTTAAGATATACATGGTCTTCCACTGGTGCCAAACTGTGGTCAGCATCTGAACAATGAAATTCCATCATGCTACATTTACTATACTGAGCTCCACGGCAAGAAAAGCAGGCCAACAACCCTAGCCTTAAATTTCCAAAAACCCAATAAACAAAACAAAGACAGACTGGCCCCTACAAAATCCTAAGGATTTCTTAAGTTTCATCTCTTTGGCTTTTACACGTACTTTTCCACGAGTTCAGCTCCGCAGCCTGACATGATCGCACTTGCAACAGAAAGAATTTTTCATCCTTATAAAGCAGAGTTGTACGCTTGGTAAAATCTGTGCCAACCTCTCTGTCTTTACGAAAATTAATTCTATTCTAAAACCCATTTTGAACTATGTTTGATATTTTATAATTTTTAAACAAACAGTGAAAGGTAGCTGAATGAATAGTCTTTGAAACATACGTGGGGTTGTGCGGGATCCCCAGCTATCCTCTCTGATTGACTAAGATCATGAAGCTACAGGCTCATTGATAGCTATTCCATCTGAAAGCTGACTTTGGGATGGAAATGAATCCCAGGACTACCTTAGAGCTGGGGAGACAGCAGCCGTGCTGCCCGGTGCCGGCAATGGTAGGTACCCTGGCAAGTTACTGAAACTGTAAGTCTCTCTTGTTAGCAGGGAAGACATGTGGTGCCACAAGTGGGTGATCTTCCTCTCCCCACCAGAAAGCGAAAGCTTCCAGCTGTCCCCGGGACCATGAGCAGTGAGCTGTGCTGGGGAGCAGCACAGGTGGTCTCTGCTTCCCAAACCACAAATACCTGGACAGATGAAACTAAGGTAGAGCAATAAACTTGGGCTTTGTAAAGAGCCAAAACCTGTCCCAGTCGGGAAAAGATTTGTTCCATGCACCACATCAACTGGTAACTCTATGGTAACTCCATCTGTTGAATCGGAAAAGGTCATCTGGGATGAGAGGAAAGGCAGAATTCCACTTCTAGGCTGGGCCTTGCACTGTCACTGTGCTGGGTGCCAATTTAAGAGCAACGTGTGACCTGGCCCTACAGAAAAACTCACATGACGCATGCAGAGGAGCAGTTACCAGAGAACGAGCTCCCTTCTCTGAAAGTGAAGTGCACTGGTTGTTACAGATGGGGTTCCACCCAGTTCCAGAAGCTCACAATGCAAACAGACTTCCAGACACAGCAATGGTGGCTGACAAGCGAGTACGCTGAGGGCCATGGAGCTACCTGGGAGATTCACGGAACCATCGAACCACAAGGAGCCCGTGGTAGCCAGAATAATGGCGCCCAAAGAGGTCCCCACTCTAGTGCCCCGACCTGGGAGGATGTTACCTTACATGGCAAAAGGGACTTTGCAACAGTGATTACAAGGCCTTTGAGATGGGAGATGATCCTGGAGCAGCGGATGGGCCCAATGTAATCGCAAGGGTCCTCATAAGAAGGCGGCTAGAGGGTCAGAATCAGAGAAGGAGACGTGACGATGGAAGCGGAGCTCAGCGTGAGAGCGCTTTGAAGATGCTATGCTGCTGGCTGGGGAGATGGAGGAAGGGGCCAAGGAACGCAGGCAGCTTCTGCAAGGTAGAAAGGGCCAGGAAACCGATTCTCCCTAGAGCCTCCAGAGGGAAAGACATCTTGATTTTAGGACTTCTGGCCTCCAAAACTGTAAGATGATAAATTTGTGTTGTTTTAAGCCACACAGTTCTTGGCAACTTATTACAGCAGCAAGAAGAAACTCATCATACGGAGCTGCTTTAGCCCCTTCTCAAATCAAGCCAGACCGAACAATGGGACTAGTTTACGGGGGATGGGAGTTGTTGCCTCGAGACCATAAGAACCGACGCGTGGTGGTAATGAGCCCACTGCGGAAGGCTCGGGACTGCCTGGCTGACTCAGCCCCCCCCCATGGCTTCTCACTCTTCCCAGCAGCGAACACACAGCAGAGACGGACTCAATCTCCCGTGCCAGGCCTTTATTCGGAGTTTCTGCGAAAGTTTGAGGAAGACAAATAACCCCTTACCTTTTGGTTCTCCGTTTTATATTTCTGAGGAATTTCTTATGCACACGCAGTTCTCACTTGCCAGCCCCTCATGAGGTGACAGTGACTTCCCAGGGGCTAAGCAGAAGCTAGACCAGAGCCAGAACTCAGGTCTTTGCCTCCTTGTTGGGTCTGCTTTCTACTGGTCTTGTATTTCCTAAGGAGTATTATTCCACGTATCACTAGTCCCGTGAAAGGCTGCCCCGTTCTATGGTGTCTTTGCTTTCCGGCTGCTATGACAAATACCATGCAAAAAAGAGAAATTGATGAGCTCAGTTTCAGAGGCTAGAAGGCTCATTTCCTTCAGTGTTCTCCTGGGCCAGCAATCCTTGGGTTCCTTGGCTTTCCCGTCACATGAAGAGGTCTTCTCCTTTCTCTTCCAGCTTCCAGCTCCTCCACATGATTTTCTCTTCAAGCTTCCAGTAATACGATTAAGACCCATCCTCACTCAGTTGGGCCACGCCTTAGCTATAAAGAACACCTTCAAAAGGTCCTATTTATAATGGGCTGACACCCACAGAGCTGGATTAAGATTATTTTTTTTTCTGGGGTACATACTTCAACCTACCACATATGGTCAAATAGCTTTGGGAAACTGTCCACTGTATCCCCACCTAGGAATTTCCCTAGAGATTAATCTTCCACATCAGCATTTAAAGGCTCTGAAAATTCTTGTGATAAAACCTGTTTAGTTCTGTTTAACCCAGGATTTCCCAAATTTGAATTGGAGAGACATTACTAATGCAGTACACATTAACATCCCCTAGATGTTATTCTAGAATTTTTGGAAAATGCTACTTTAGATCAATGGGAAAAAAACAGGAATCTTGAACCTAGTAATTCTACTTGTCTTGGGAGCCATGGGTGGGGGAAGGACTCCCTGGCTGGGGGATTCATACCAAGAGAGCTAAAGAATACTGCAGGTGTTTGGCCTCACTAGTCTGAAATGGGCACCTTCTATTTGGTATCTCTGGTTCTGCTAATGTCAGACATACATCAGTTAGTCAAGTTGTAAAGAATAAACTTCTCTTCAGTGACAGAAGAAGAGACAGGGTGTGTGCTCACAGGTCCATGGGCAATTGACCATTCCCAAGAAATGGTGGTGGAGGCTGGGAACAAACCTGGAGAGTTTCCTTCACCCCCACCTCAAAGCTAATTATGGAAGACCCAGTGGCTCTTTTCCAAGCGGGGGGTGGGGGGTGGGGGGCGCCCTGGGTGCCTCTGGGAACACTGCCAGTTCCAGCCTGGCACAGCAGAAGGAATCACTTCATAGTTCTGACCCTCCAGGATCCCTGGAACACTGGTGGGCCAAAACACCTCCTGGCTTATATCACTGCTGATAGAATACTGGAGCTACTCAGCTTCAAACAAGAGATGAAGTGAGGCTCAGAGGTCTCCAACTGACAAGGCAACCGTGTGGGGCCAAGGGAGACTCCCCCTCCCTTCCCCACTCCCAAATCTGATGAAAATAGACGAGACTTTTGCTTAGGAATGTTGAAGCAAGCACTTCGGGTCCCTTTCACCACCCCTTCCCTCTTTCCGCCCCACAGATCTGATTGGTGTGATCAGGCCCCTGGGTGCTTGGACGCTGCCTTGGAAAGGCAGCAGAGGCCCGGCTCTTGGCTCTCTACTCCTTAAGAAACTGGGCTGGTGACGTGGCCAGGTGGCATGCACCTGGCTTTGTGCTCTGCCCACCTCCCTCTTCCTGTGGTTGGTTCCGAGGTCTAGATCTCAAGGGCTGGGATGGATAGGCGGACGTCCCACTGTGGGCCCAAGCTGCCCCTCCAACATGGTTTTACAGAAAGCCCTGTCCTCTGGGTAAAGGGGCTGGTATGGGATCCTTGTCTGACTACCCCTGCTTGTTTCTCAGTTGGGAGAATACAGATGCGAGCACGGGTGAGCAACCACACCCCAGAGACCCTAAAATCCTAGGAATAGTTGCATAATCCACATCCGGAGACTGAGGGAAGACCAAATCTGTTTGTTCTAGTCAGGGCTCTCCTCACGTCAGGCAGAGCATTGGCAAGCAAGTTTTTTAGGCATTATCTGGTGAAGCTTTTATCATGTCCTAGCCAGGACTGCAGGATGTGAGCGCTGGAGAAAGTGTCAAATGTTCCCAGAAAGTGAGATTTTGGCCTTTGAACAGCTTGTGCCAGACAGGGGCGGGCAGGTGGCACCAGAGCACCAGGCTCACCACCTCAAATTCTTTCCCTTTATTCACTTTCCTCTCCTACTCACTTTCTCTTTGATGTGAGTACTTCCAAGCCCTCTGTATTAGTCAGCCAAAGGGGTGCTGATGCAAAATACCAGAAATCTGTTGATTTTTATAAAGGGTATTTATTTGGAGAAGCTTGCAGTCATAAGGCCATAAAGAGTAAGTTACTTCCCTCACCAAAGTCTGTTGCCACATGTTGGAGCAAGACGGCTGCCAGTCTCTGCAAGGGTTCAGGCTTCCTCTTCCTCCTAAGGCTCCGTGGTCCCAGCTTCTTCTGATCTCAGCTGTAGGCTGGCATAAGGCTGGTCTCTCTCTCTGGGGCTCGTTTCTTTCTGGGCTTTCTCAGCTATTCAGGACTCTGATCTCTTCAGTGGCAAACTATCAGGCGAACGGCTCGGCTCTCTCCCCTGGGCTCCAGCGTCCAAAACTAAACTCTCTGTCTTCTCCTTCTCTGTGTGTTTACTTCCCTGTCTTTGATGAAGCATCCATTTATATAGCCCACAAAGGAGTAGGGGTACAGGGACTCAAACGGAGTTGCTCTAGTGACATGGTCAAATAAAAGCCCTAATCTTGATTTAATAAAGTAAAAGTGAAACCTCTGAATCTAATACAATCTAATATGCCCCGAGGTACAGACCAGTTTACAAACACAATCCAATATACATTTTTGGAATTCATAAACAATACCAAACTGCCACACCCTATCTCTAGCCCCTCTTCACTCCTCCTCCTAGGGATGAGATTAGGGAATGAGATTTAATCACCAGGATGGGTTACCCTGCCTCAAAAAAAAAAAAAAGCTCTGCATGGCGAGATGACAGACAAGCCTGCTTGCCCAGTTTCAGCTTCTCAGATTGTATCTGAGTGGGTGAGTTGGGCTGGCTCATACTGGGACTGGCTTTCATCATTTGGGGGTTTCTATTTCTTCACCAGAAAGTGCCATCTGAACTTCAGGCTCAAGCCAGTTGTCCAGTAAGCCTGTATCAAGTGTTGGGTGTTTGCAGCCATTAAAAGAGCTGAGCCTTAATTCTCATCTGGCTTCTTGTGTCAATTCCTCAATTGGTCAGAACCTGAAGGGGATAATGGCTATGACTGACACCCCCCAAACTCTAACCTACAATAACATCAGCAGAGGAATGAGCATCTCCCACGCTTCTCTTGAGGTCAAGAGTGTGACAGCGTCTACCCATCCTTGAGAAGTAAGAGCACACCTTGTCTCCAGGTGCTAGGTCAGGGGCTCTCTAGCCCATCAGGCAAGGGCAGGGGCTGCAGCCCCACTGTGTTTAACCTTGGAATTAGACCAGATTGCTGTCATCTTTAGTTTCAGCATCAGTTCCTAGGAAAGAACCCAGCCACGACCACCCATCCTGAAGCACAGTTGCTCATTCAGGCTTCTCCACCATGAAAGGAAGCAGACATGCCTGTAAGAGGCTGAGTGTCAAAGGCTGGACACACACTTGGTGACCCAGAGGGAGCAGGAAGTGAGGGTCCTGTGGGCTTCAGAACCACTGGGCCTGCTCTGGCCTTCAGAGGAGGGCCAAGGACAGGGCTGAGGGCTCAGCATATGCCCCATCCCACCACATATTGGTACTTTGTCTTTCTCCCACCAAGTCATGCCCACTGTTTATCCCCAGAGACCAGGAGATTTCAGCATTACCATTTCAGGTCCAATGGGTGAAGTGGAGAATTTCTGTCCCTTGCCTAGGCAACAGGAGAGATTGCCATTCCACCTGGAAATGGCATTGACACACCGGCACGGGAAAGAACAAGGCGGTCCCCTTCTAGTTCTAACTGCTCTTGCCTCAAGAAGAGAATAAGGCAGTCTTCTGGTGCTTAGGTAATAACTTGTGAGTTTTCTGGGCTATAAACATGAGAAGGGGAAAGGTAAAAGCAAGTGGGCCATGACAGAGGGGCCATCACCAGCACCCCCTCGGCCTCTCTACCGAGGGGCGCTCAGCAAATGGTAGCTCTTGTTGGTATCATCATCACCACCACCACCAATGTCTTGATCACCATCATCATCATTACCGTAAGAATCAAATCATCATGGCAAACAGGGGAACCCCTGCAGCTAAAGATGGCATAAGAAAAGGAGACCCAGAAAGGCAAGGAATCTGGCTCCAAGGCTGCCTGGATTCATTATTTTGGTGTCCTCCCACCTCGCTGGCTGGTTCTCGGCGGCTTCCGGCAAAGGAGTGGGTAGAAGTCGCTAGGCCAGCCCCAATACCAGCAGAGCAGCCTGCCTGGTGCAGGTGTAGAAGCCAGACCCTGGGCTGAGGAGCAGCCCAGGCTCCCCAGAGCTGCATGGGGGCACCCCACTCACCTCCAGGTAAACTCCCCACAGGAAACATTCGGTAAACACTCAATGTGTGCTGCTGCAGGGCCAACGCCAGGGGCCCCTGTGGGTGAGTTAAGTCGTGTTAAGAACTAGCTCTTTCTTCTGGGTTGGGGGTGGGGCAGGGAGGGGTAACCCATTTGTGGCAAGCAGAATACTCATCCGTCAAAGACTGGACAAATGACTGGATTTTTATAATGGAGGGATTTCGATTGATATTGAGGGGAAAACTGAGGTCTCTTGGGTCAGCTGCCAAGGCTGAGTACAGGCTGCCCTAACACGGTACTTTGCAAACACCCACCATCGTGGTTCATGAACGAAGATAATGAATAAAGCACATGGGTCAGGCAGCATACATGGGTCAGGTTCTCATACAACCTGAGAACTTAAATCCACCTCCCCCGGGCACAGGGCCTAAGGCTCCACAAGGAAGGATGTATATCCAACACGTGTTATACATCTAAAACAGTTTCTATGGATAAACAAAACGTGGCACATACAAACAATGGAATATTATTCGCCCATAAGGAGGAAGGAGGCTCTGAGACGTGCTGCAGCGGATGAACCTTGAAGACATTATGCTCAGTGAAATAAGCAAGGCACGTAAGGACAAATACATGGTTCAAACGATTCCGCTTAGATGAAATACCTAAAAATAGCAAATATGTAGAGACAGAAAGGGGATGGAAGGTGGGAGTGAAGGGGAGTTGTTGCTTGGTGGGTATAAAGCATACATTTTGGAGTTTTCAAAATAAAATTAATCTTTTAAAAATACTTTCTAAATACTTCAAAGAAATTTTAAATATAGCACTCAAACAAAACAGTCTGTTGCTAGGAGAAAATTTCAAAAGGAATTTTATATTTTTTAAGGAAAACAAACAAACAAACCAAAAACAGAAAAATAGAGCAAACTATTACACCTCCTCCCATGTCCCATAAAATGTTAAAAGCCTGGAAAAAATGTAAAAGGAGAAACATAATATGGTGTACTTTTCCATACTTGATGGTTTAACGGGCATGGGAAATTTCAAATTGGCTTCTCTAGGATTAGTACCTTGCAATAGTAGAGACTTAATTCTCACACACATCATCATGGCAAATAAAAGGTCCTCAGTACATTTTCTTTTTTTTACTAAAATCAAAAGTTGCAAGACCTTGGTGTACCTTTTAATAAACTATTATAGGTACAATGTGGTTTTGAGGATAAACAAACCCCCTGATTCGTCCCCACAGATTTGAAAGTATAACAAATAGGTCCAGAACCACTGCTGGGTGAGGTGGTGCCGAAGCCAGGCTTAGGGCAGGGGTCCGAAGCCTCTTCCACCCGGGCACTGAAAATGCCACAGGACCCCTCACCACCAACGCAAAGAAGGATGGCCTCAGTCAGCACGTTGTTGGCTGGGGGTGATGATCCCATATAGTTCCATTTAATCTGTCTGCATCTCAACAAATAAGAGCTGAGTGGCGAGAATCACGTACAATAGAGTATCGGCATTTCTGAGGGATTTGTCCCTAGACCTTCATGCTCTCCTAGTTCACAAATTCCACTACGGTACAGCTGAAAAATGTACGTTACTCTTTTATATCCAGAATGTTCAGCCATGACAAGGAAATGCATCAGGGAGCTGGGTTCTGAGCAAGTCGTCAGCTCACGGAGAGAGCTGCTCTCTCTCAGATGTGCCTCACAGAGCGTTCTCAGGGACTTGGAAAAATTCAAAGTGAATTTCTAATTTTTTAAGGGCTTTCCATTCTCCTGTGAAACTATACATGCTTTGGCCTCAAATATGACAGCTTACTGTGCAATTCCCCCAACTGCCCTACCTTCCCGGGGCCTCCTCTCTCTGAAAAAAATCCTGGGAGAAACAAAGGCTTCCCAAGAGATCCGAGTCAAGACTTGCCAGATGTCTGAGGCCATCTTTGAGGCAGGAGATGATGGCTACAGAAAACTCTGGAAACTCTGTAACAACTAAGGACCCAAGAGCTTCTCAACATGCTGATGCTAGTCATATATTCAATGTTTTGCTTATTTACATTAACGTCTCCCGTTTGGGTTAAATACTTACATCATTTTCTAAAAAATTAAACATGCTTCTTTCAGCCAACTCCTTTGACTCTTCAAATTTTTCTACTGCTTGTCTGATTTCTTCATCTGGTACCTTACCTACTCGCTTCCTTTTATAATCATAATCCAGGCGGCGGCCTTCCAGCTTTTTCAGGTGGTGCTAAAAGAAAAAGCAGTCCCTCAGAGAACTGTTACATTACAAAGTGGCACAAAGAAATCCTTATTATTTCTATGAAGTTCGCCATGGCTTTTTCTCAGCCTAAATCCTAAGGGGCAGGAGCCCTTCTTACGCTTCTTTTGTACAAACCTCAGCACACGTTGGCGGATCCTCTCGCAGGTCCTCAGAGAATATTTGTGGAATGAATGAATGAATGAATGAATGGTGAAGGATGAAGGAATGAATGAGGGTCTATATGGAACATCATGATGCAATATCTTTATAGAACCTCTCATTTCAGCTGTTAGTGCCCAGATTGTTTTTAACCAAATTATACCAGAAATAAAGGCATTCTTTTACTGCACTATTGTCATCTGCTCACTAAGGAGTAGAATATAAGAACACAGAAATCTAGTATCCCCTAGAATATTTACAGATCTTCCATAAAGTTCCCAAATAGTTATAGAATAAGTTGAATAAATGCTGTCAATGAACGTGATACAGCAGGGGCGAGAGATTCTCAGACAACTTCTGAAATGGTGAAATTTCTGAAAAACATTATAATCCCTTTAACAAAATGTCACCACTATAACCAGTAGAGCTGCACATTCATGGAATGGGCTGCCTGTGTGGTAGCAAGTTCCCCATCACAGTTTGTATTCAAGCAGAGGGATCCCATGTCAGAAACACTGTAGAGAAGACAAGGGAGGGGCCTCTGAGAGTTTATGATTGTAATCCTTGGAAATCAGCTATTTAATATCTATAATGTGTAAGGAAACAGATTGTCCCATTCAAACAGGTGGGTGACTTGCACTATTCATTTTAGTGGGAAGCACTGGTTCTAACTTTCCTAATGATGAGGTGAAAAGAGCATATGGGACTAAGAGTGAGAAGCAGCTCTCTTTGGGCAGGTCCCTAAGTGCCCCTGCACCCCTGGTGAGCAGGTGTAAACTGGGGACACCTGTGGGTGAAGAAATGCTTGTGAAAGCCCTTGGAAACCGTTTTAGGAAATCTCTGCCCGTGATTTCTGGGCTTGTTCAGACTCTGAAAGGCCTTCCGAATCTTGGGCTCCTCTCCCTTTATCATCCATATGATTTAGGTTTTGATTTATAGACTTCCTGTACCAAGCAGCCTCTGAGTGCCCAGAGACGCCCTTTATTTTATTTTTTTATTTTTTAAAGATTTATTTATTTTATTTTATTTATCCCCCGCTTGCTGCTTGTGCTGCTGTGTCCATTCGCTGCGTGTCTTCTCTGTGTCTGCTTATCTCCCCCTTGCTGTGAGGTCCTGCCGCATCAGCCCACAGCCCACGCGAGCCGGCCTGCCCTCACAAGGAGGCGCCGGGAAGCGAACCCGGGGCCTCTCATATGGTAAACGGGTGCTCTATCCATTGCGCCACACCTGCTTCCTGCCGTGAGGTTGCTGCATCAGCCCAC